>JARJLU010020371.1:0-47597 GCA_030272975.1 Sparidentex hasta
GCAGGTTTTCATTCCAACCAAGCAAGAACACACCTGATCCAAATCAGGTGTGTTCTTGCTTGGTTGGCTGATTGGTTGGCTGATCCAAATCAGGTGTGTTCTTGCTTGGTTGGAATGAAAACCTGCAGCCACATGGCCCTTTACTGGATCAGTTTGACACCCCTGGTCTACAGGAAGCAAACCTACACAAGCTATCCACAGAGTGGATCAGCATGAATGAGCTACAGTAAACCCTACGCAGGACTTGGCGGCCCCTTCACAACAAACCTAAGCACAACAGAAACACACAATGTACTATCTGTTTCTGCCCAAACAGTAGCCTCTTACTTGGGTCGCTTGTTGCGACAAGCATATGTCCCATCTGACTCGAAACTCCAACTCATTTTGGATGTGAGCGTGTAGCGTCCTGACAGCTGATGAAGGCAAGCTGCTATCAAACAGCGGGATCAATCAGATGGAAAGACTGGACCTTGGTGGTTCTGTCTCCTTCTGGAGATTATTTCTTCCTTCTGCAGGCCCGACTGGGTTGTGCAGTGTTCCTATATGGAATCCAAAACAATAATAAACAGCAGGCCCAATAATTACCCAATAATAAACAATAAACAATATTCCAACAAAAACGTGTGATGCAAGGTTAGAGGAGATGGTTAGTATGGTACATCAATCAGTTTAAAGTCTTGTGCTTATTTGTGCTATGCTATGCTCTCTAAGCCCAGTTCAATGTTACCAGTCTTTGAAGGGAAGGTGCTGGTGGTTGCAGGAGAACATTGGGATTCCAATGCTAAACAATGCTGTTCTTGCTGTGCAAGGACCGATGAAAGTTGGCAGATGAGAAAACAGTTAGCTCCTCCCCTTTGTAACGACAGGCGCTCGATGCTAACTTGCTTGGTGTTACTCAGATGAAGAAGTTAGCTGGCGAGCTTTGCGTCGCAGCTGCTAATGCTAACTGATCTGGAATACTGGCAGGACCTTGCGTTGCTGCAGTGAGGAGAAGTTCTTTGGGCCCGCTTGGAATGCAGCTTTCAGCTCTCCGCAACTGTTAGGCCCAGAAGAAGAGATTATGAGGGCAGGCAGCTCCGTGGGGGGGAGCTGGAGACGAGCCCTTGAGCGTTAGGTGTGAAGAATGAGGAATACTGGGACACTGAGTTCAGTTCCATTTTGCACAAAGAATCCACAATGAATGACTTAATTTGTGGGTCCCAACAGAAAAACAAAAAACAAAAAAACAAACAAAAAAAAAAAAACAAAACAAAAAGAAAAACCACTGCATTTTGATTTAAAATTATCACATTACTTCTGTGATATATGTTACAAACGTACCCGCATTACCTAAGTACTTATGTACGTGATGTCTTTTCACAACATAAGTAAGGTGAAATAGCTCACTGTTGTGTTCAGGTTTCATATGAATAGCACTCTCAAGAATGAAAGTTTAGCCCAACTGTCCGTCCTCGATGCACTTCTTATACAGACGTACCACTCTCAATACTACTTTTCCTCACATCCCCCTTTTTAGCTGTAATAATTACAACAGCCACTAGAGGTCACCGCCTTAAAACCGAAGTAAATATGGTCATCGTTCTGATGAGGAAATGCTCCTCGCACTCTCCTTCTTTTAATCTTCTAATGCATTTCGTATCATTTGTTTAGTCATTTAAAACATCTTAATCTCTCTTAAGAAACCTACCTTTTGCAGAATTCAAGAAGATAAACATAGGACCAATTTGGTCCTCATTTCTGATGTTATTCCAGGAGTCTCAGTGTCTTGTAACAAGACAAAACACTGCTGATCACATTAGTATTGAGGAAATCAGACACTTACAAGTTGATTTGTATTGGGAACGAGTCACTTTTTCTTGCCTCACTGGCACATTTGCTCTCCCCTTGTTTTAATTAAGTAAACGAAGATTTTAAGACAGAATAGCAGTGTAATTACTACACTTGATTTAATGGCTCGAGTGAAAGTGTCCTTGGGATTTGCTATTTGGACACACCGTCATTAACCCTTTTATAATCGATTCCAATCCAATACAAAGAATTGCTACAAACTACGACCTTGGACGTTACCGATGACAGCGCTGTAAAGGAGAATGAAGCTTCTCTGACACCACAGCAACAGAGAGTGAACATTATGAGGATGTTTACAGGGTTTTGAACTTGATTACCTTTAGACTTTACAGGTGTTCTTAACCCTTTAAGCCCCACGCCAATTTTCTAGGGTTAGGGGTTAGGGGTTAGGGTTAGGGTTAAAAACGAGTTAAGTTAAAGGGTTAATGAGATATGTTCTCATTTCCCGCTCGTCAAGTATGCCAGATTGGTCGCCTTAGTTCGGGTCTTTTGATGCGGGGTTGCATTAACTACTTATCATTGTCAGACAGCTGTTAAAAGTCTGACCCACACGACTGGTGTGCATCCTAATACAGTGCACCGCAGGCACAGCTGCGCTTGTACATAGGAATACGGACGTTTCATGGTTGACGAAATGTATTCCAGAAGGAACTGGATGTCTGACAGCAATGTAAAGCGGCAAAAAATTTTAAGATGTGGCTTACACTTCTTTTAGGTGTCTAAAATACATCTTGCTCTTCGAGTGGTTTAGCAGTACAATATTCTGCTCCCCTGTCGACGCAATGTGCTGTTTCTCCACACAGGGGGAAAGCTGATTGTTAAAATAGCTCTTAGATAATTTAGAACTGGAGGAAGGAGATCTGAGCCAGCTCAAAGTTAACAAAGAATAATGTACAAGAGGAGCAATCACAGAGCAACAACACAGGTTTGTTACAGGGGAAAGTCTTTGATTGTGAGGAGCAAAGCTTGATATATATATATATATATATATATATATATATATATATATATATATATATATTTGTCTCAGTGGGTGTGCCTTAAAACTCTGTTCCTGCGCCTGCTACTGAGTGCATGCAAAGAGGAAGTCATGTAAGCACAAAAAGTTCAGACAGAGTGAGTGGCACATAGAATGTTCAGAAAGGGATGAATACTCATTTTTTAAACTAAGGTAGAAAAAAAAGTCATATTAAGCAGTGCAAGACTTAAATGCAAATGTCCTTATATGTCAGTACAAAATTTCCATCACACTGATGGTCATCTACTGCAGGTGATACAGTGATAATTACCTCATACAGCCTAACATCAAAAGACCCTAACTATCACATTCAGCTTCCAACTATGAACTACGGATACATAGCATACATCTTTAGACTTTCATATTACAGCTTGCTGGCAAACAGCACACATATTATTGCTAATTATGACTTTTGGACTGCTATTAACGTTGCCAAATGCTTTGGTTAGGTTAAGGCACAACTTGGTTAGGGCCAGGAAAAGATCCGACTTTTAAAATAACTACATTCTCTTTTGTGAAAAAAGTGATGTCAGTTACAAAATGTTAACCTAATTACATTAAATGAATTCAAAAATCACTCTGGGGCATAAATAGGACGTGAGCCCTGGACTCTGGAGGGAAAGTCCTGATAATAACTGATCCAACTGCGCTTGAGGAGCACTTCAAGCACTGACGCTAGAATTACCACCAGCGTCAAACTCAGACGCATGGAGACCCTGACCAGGCTGTTGTATTTGACTTGCTGGGGATTGAAAGCGGGCCGCGTGACGTCGTGGTGACTTTAAAGCCACCCAGACAAGTCATAAGCAGAAGCAGGACGTCTGCCTTTACACCTGTCTGCTCTTCGGCCCTCTGACATTGTCATTCCGGCTAATCCGTTCTAGCCTGATTTGCTCAGGCCCGCTCTATTTTCTCTCCACCATCTCCCCCTCTCCTCCTCCATGGCAGATTTTTAATTTGACTGCAGCCTCAGCCAAACACTCTGCTTTTCTGCCTGTAATCTCAGGGAAAAGCTAATAAGGCTTTAGATCCTCCACTCCTCTCTCTCTCTCTCTCTCTCTCTGTCTCTCTCTTTCTCTCTCTCTCTCTGTTGTACGGCTCTTTTTTTAAACATCCATAAAGTTCATATTACAGCTAAATAAGACAACCACATAAGAGAGGGAACGTACACACACCGCACGAGCTCCCACTTCACTTCCTGCTATCAATTTCAGAGCAATTAAGGCCTGTAAAGGGTTTTAATTTCAGATGGGAAATTGAATTCTGTCAAGATATGATCTGCATTAGGATGTGATTCAGAGCTGAACACTATATGCACGTGTATGTGTGAGCGCGATGGGCTACAACACAAAGACTCTTTTATCACAGTAAGACAGGATGGGTTCAATACGGAGATACTGGAATATATTAATTGATAATGGCATCTTAATAAGAAGGCCTGACACTTAAGAGATGTGACATCATCATTAAGAAGCTGCCTATTAAAATGCCAAACCATATGGCCAAAGCAAAAGCAAGTTTGATTTTTTAATGAAGAATTGATAGAAAAAAAACAAACAAAAAAAACAGCAACAAACGAGTTAAATATGCAAATTTGATCACAACTATGATAGAAGAAATTAGCATTTAACAACATTGAAACAACAGCGTGTGAATCTTGGATGGGACTTTTTTTCTGTTGTTGCAGATTGCCTATATGTTTATAGGGGCGCAACTTCCCTTAAATTGGTACCACCAAACACAATGCAAATGAACGATTCATGCAATAATCAGAGTGCCAGAGCCAACACTGTCCAATATAAATCAGCGTATTGACGAAGAACCAAACACAACAGAAGAAAATACCAGTATTGGGGGAAATCCAAATAGTCTAAATTAGAGACCCAAATAATATATTTTTTTAATCAAAATAGAGTTCGGTGATCACCAATAATATAACTTTTCAGGAATTTAACAATAAACCTAAAAACAGAAAAATCACTTTGTTCAATCTAGCTCATGGGACCCAGCCAACCCAACAAAAATCTGAAATATGTTCAGTTCATATCTGACCCTAGTAAACACTCCTCTCAAATAAAATTTATATGTCAATGTTCAAAGGCTTCGTTCTTGCTTTCTCATGTCAGCATTTTCAAAGAAAGAGAGGTGGATTAATTGTTGTGTGGATGCCAGAATCCATTTGACAAGTATGGGAGGTGTGACCAAAAAAAAAGGAAAAAAAGTCCACAATATTTAAGGCTGATTGCCACACTGAGCATTCCAGTTTCTGTTTGAGTATACATCGGTTGCATGCAGGCAAAGCGAGTGGAGAGCCAAATAGGCAGAAGACATTGTCCAGAAAGGACATCAACTATTGTCTGATGGCAACTGCATTCATATGAAGTTATCTGATTAAAGACATTAATCGAAGGATTGTAAACAATGGCATTCGCATATAGAGGAAGTCTCGGCCCAGATATCTGCTACCTAAAGTAGTACCCCTAAAAAGCCCTTAGCAGCTAAGTATAGACCTTATGATGTCACTGTAACAATTAGAGATATATGGTTAACCATCCAATCCAATCTGTCTGACATGTCCGCTGTCCTTATTGTGCAGGCTGCATTACTTTGCTGAAGTCTTTGGTATGTATGTGACAGTAAAATCTTTGACTGAATGCTAGTTCGGAGTAAACTCCAGATTTATGTGTGTAGCCCAACAGGTAATTTGGTCATTAGGGAAAGTGTTTTTATTAAAAAGATATAAAAGCATTAAACATACAATTTAGATGTTAGTATGTGATGCAGGGGTTTTCTACCCAAAAGGTGTTTGTGACCAAACATTGTGTTTAGTTTACAGCCAATGGGTTCTGAGATTGGGCATCATTATTTTTTACGTACACAAAACAATTACTTCTTACAGATTTTGAGCATACATTTGTTAAAATCCAATTAAAAAAAGCCATCCACATGACAGGTGTGGCAAATCAAGATGCTGATTGGACAGGATTCAGGCACAGGTGTTCCCTGCCCAGAATCCAGCATGGGAAGCTGATAGACGTCACAGCACATGAAGATATTGCAATGTGTCTTTATTTTATGCGTGCTACGAAAAACAATGTAAGGTTAGGTAAAGTAACAGCAATTAAAAAATTTAAAAATGACAAATTATTTATGACACAATAACAATATCCCCCCCCCAAAAAATACAATCCAACAGGCCAAAGTGCTGAACATTCAAAAATTATAGAACAATACAATAAAACAAGGCCATAACAACAAGCCTGTTGGATGAATCAACTCATCTGTGGTACAACAGCGAATGCTCCTCTATCTCCTTCTGGACGGCGGCAGCGTGAACTGGCTGTTAATGTCCTGTGGGCTCACAGATACTCGGCCCAGCATCATTAATGAGACCTTGCTGGTGGACCACCTTCATCATTCTGGTGCACCAGCTAAACCAGCACCAAACCAGCACTAAGTAGCACAGACCAGCATAGACCAGCATGGAAATCATGCTCGTCTATGTGTTTTTTTTTTCTTTTGGTTTCTTTTGAACTAGACATGAGTCGAGTTACTTGTTAGGTGTGGACAATCGCTGCAGTGAACACTCTGAAAGCGCCTCATTGATTTCATGCTCGCAGTCAATTTCACTTTCTGAAAGTGTCTCCTCCTTCGGCTGACATTTTGGCTGACACATTTATCATGGCGCAACTCAGGAGAGGGATTCTGTGAGCTGACCATAGTGGACTGATGATCATTAACGCACCACATGATTCAGTGGGTATTTTGGATGGCACTCCCACTCACAACTGGTTGACCCAAAGCTATTATATATGCAAATCTGATTAGGTAGTGATTAATCACACTAAATGTACAATTATAGCTGTGTCATTGAAGTCGGCTGGCCACTGCAGTCCAGTGAGCAGGATTGCTGCAGGATTCAGACTCAGTTACCTGAGCCATGGTGTGAGTGCAGAGGTGGAATCGACCACAGCGGACAATTATATTCTGTTCTTTTGACCCGGTATTATATATTTGGGTCATTACGTCAAGATGTTAGTGACCCTTACACCTCCCTTATCGCTCAAGCTCTAGAAATTCTCCTTGATTAATGGAAGTGGTTCAGTATGAGTTCTCTTTCAGTCACTTTCATGTTGACTGCATAAATCAAGAACAAAATCCAGTTTAACGCAGGGTAAAATCTGACACAATGTAAAGCTGCATTGATCATATGTTTGGCCATGTGGGGGGGCTGCAGAAATCAAATAGCATGTTAAATACATAAAACACTGACTTATAGCGCTGGTTTGTCTAATATGTTAGTTAACAGTTGCAATAGATTCCAGTACTATGAACCACACCACGGTGAAAAGCTACAACACTGCTTCCAGTTTGACCTACCTTAAATGTTATGAGCTTTGTGCCACATTGGTAAGTATAGCACTAAGTAATGTAAAGGTAGAAGAATGGTTTCTGTTCCTACCTGCCTGGCTGGCTGCCTTCAGTGCCCTGTCCCTATCTTGGACAAGGTGACAGTGTTGCGTTATATATTTGAGACTAGATATGACTTGAATGCCACATTTGTCAGCCTCAGGCAAAATCAGCTGTCCCAACGTTTAGCATTACGATGGGACTGCAAAGACAGTCAGTCCATAGTTCCTAACCCTATTGCCACAGTAAAGAGTAGAAGGTATTTCAGGGCATGGAGAATTACTTTATGAAGTAATATCTCCAATGTAAGTCATTGGTCTACATTGAAAAGACATGACATCAATTAAAGTCTGTGGCTGCTGCATATCTAGGAGTTGCCAGTCTTTGTCAATTGATTTACTTTAGATTGAAAAGACTCAGCATATCCTCCATGCAAAACGGTGACGATATCCCCCGCCGGCAACAGTAGTTTGTAAAAGGTCCTATCGGCACGCAATGAATCGACCTCAAACGGAAACATTGTTGTTTCAGTGGACAGTAGTTGCTTTTACTGGTCTTTAACATTAATAGATGATAAAGATGATGATGACATAACCCATTTAATGATTCAGTTTGAAGACACCAGTGATAATTCACATCCCCTCTCTGTTTCCTTTGTATGAAGTCAACTGTTAGCGACACTGAAATGCAGAGATGTCCTCATGTATCGCCATTCGTCCCCATTGATTCCCACCCAACTCACATTCAATTCCTATTGATTTCCATCCAACTCACATTCATTCCTATTGATCCAGCTTCATCTCCCATACATTCCCAATCATTCCAGGCCTCCCACTCCCTATATTCATGTGATGGCAGCAGCTCTGACATTTGATTAAATCCCCAATGAAAAAAAAAAAAAAGCTTTAGTTGTTTTGTGTGTGTGTGTATGTGTGTGTGCGTGTGTGTGTGTGTGTGATCCATCCACAATCATCTGAATTCTAGCAGTCCACGCTGTTGTCCCCAGCTGCCCTCTGCTTCTTCCGAAACCCAGACAAATGGTAAATATAACCTTTAGTGGCCTAGACATGCTCACACACTCACACACATCCACACTAACAGACATTTACAGAGACATGAAGAGAGTCAAAATGTTTCCAAAAATGAGTGCTCAAACTTTCTTTCTGTGGCTCTGCTATATTAATTTCTAGACCTGCTGGCCATGTTTAATGCATCAGGCATCAGATTAGCCTGGTGGTTAGGGAGACAGTCCCATAATTAGACAGTACCAGGTTTGATCCCATATGTATGGAGATATAATAATGACTGAAGTTTTGACAAATGTGGCCTCAAACTTTGAAACACTGTTCATCATCTGAAAAAGTTGAGCGTCATCATTCCAAGTGGAAATTGACTTCCTGTATAGCTCCCTGACACAATGCATAAGTTGAAGTTGTGGATGAATATTTATGATATGTAAAGTAGATGCCAAATGTAAGTGTCTGGAAATCTTAGGGTGGTGGGAAGGGCAATTTCTGAAGAGTTTGCATACTTGTTAGGGATTTGTCAATGTGATCAACTCTCTTTTCAGAGCTATTCTCTTTTCACCAGTCTCACCATTTGAGTGATGCTACATCTCCATAGTTAACTTCTTTATCTTAAAATATGTGATTTAATGATAAAAACAAAACAAATGTCTATAAAGTGACAACCCACACCAGGCTTTTGACACTGTGGTTCCTCTTTTAGGCAAAAAGACGGCAACTGTGCTTGTCCACTGCTTTTGATTTAGTGAGTAGTCCTGCGGGCTCTCACTGGAGTCCTGTGTTTGGCTGATAGTGCTGCAAAGTCACATCAAACATAATAGCCCTTGAAGCTAATTTTAGCTAGCATACTGCTGTTGACAAAAATTTAAAACCTCACCTCCCGGTATCTGAGAAAAATAGGAGAACTTGTGCTGTACCATGTTTCCACACTCATCCAACTTGAAGTGCTTTTGATTTTTTTCCCACTGTGATGTGTTACTTCAGCAAGCTGTTGCACCACACAAATCTCTTTTCTGTTTATGTCTGCTTACCCATGAGATCCCATGAGAGGGATCCATGTGAGCCCGGCTTCAGTCTGTTTGCCTTTTAATCATGATTTGTTCAAGGTCCTATTCTTAAACAAAGGTGATTTCTGAGTCTCATTCCAGACTCGTCAAATGCTGACACTTGAAGACTGTGGGAAAGGTCGGCCACGCAATGAGTCAGCATTTGACGAGTTGAGAATGAGATTCAAAAATCCACATTTCTTACAAATAGGACCATGTGTCATCTTTCCAATTTGCACCAAAGTTCATACTGCACTTCCTTAGGTCCTCAGTGTGAATTAGATCAGATGAACAGTTCTCAAGATATGTGAACGACAGACAGACAGACAGACAGACAGTGATGCCTTGCTTTTTTAGTTAGATGCTTAACTAGCTATGTTTCTTCCATTTGAAATGTACTCTTATGCAAAGCGACTACAACTGTTTCTTTGATACTGGAGAAAGCTCAGTGACACAATGATTCTGAAGTTAAAAGACCTTTTGCTATGATTTCTAAGGAGACTGATTGATGTTTATTCACAATCACAGATGTCCTTAAAAAGTATGAATTGCCCTTCATCTAAAAAAAACCAAAACATTTGTATAATGTCTGAGTCTGTAGCGTTATTACTCGGAGCTGTGTGTCACAGCCACTGCTCCTGCTCCAACTGCTGACTGTGTCTAACCCAGAATGCACCTGACTCTTTCATGATGCCTCTCCCTGAAACTCCTCCACCTCACAGCTTTAACAATTCTGATCCACATGATAAAATTCCAGGCTGCAATCCATAGAAAACTCCTCCAAAATACATTGTTGTTGCTTTTTTTTGTTGTTGTTGTTTGTTTTTTCATGATTCTGCCAAAAAGTCTGAAAGTCCAAGATTTTTTTTTTTTTTTTTTTTCATCCAGGGTCAATGATTTTGGAATTGAAGCATCTCTATGAGGTTTTGGAGCACTGGCTTTGAAGCATCTTGAATCTGACCAGGGTGGCCTGAATTCTGATTCTTCTTGATCTTTTGTTCTTTAATACCTACAGGCGGCCCATTAGACACACTGACGGCAGGTTGGTTTGACCGTAGAAGGTAATTTCCCATTTCTTTGAATCTCTTTATGGAACAGAAAAAGGGGGAAGTAAGACAGACATTAACCATCCCCCTTTTACTCTCGTTCTCTCTCTCTCGATTGACCTCATGGTATATTATCAAGAGTCATTTCCTGATACTCTTTATAGAGACCGGAGATGTCAAGCTGTGAAACATGAGCACAATCATTTATACAGGACCTCATAATGGTTAGATGAGTATTCCACCTTGTCGATATTTTGGGCTGTCAGGTATTGAATCAAAATTAGTTTGACTATGGAAGCTTTAAACCATAATATGTTATATTTTGGATAAATTCCAACACAGGTATGGATGAAAATGTCAAAAGACGGTAGTGGTATAGCTGTGGATAAAGAAGTGGTTAAAGAAATGGCAGATGCTGTTTTAGATATTTGAAGAAATTTGACCTCTCTTCACTACATGTAAACTACATAAACTGTAAACTTTGCTTTCGTACCCATTTCCCAATTTTTAAAGAAGGATCAAACAAACAAACAAACAAACACGTACCAGCCCTTTAATCCAAAAGTTCTAAACAAACAAACTTGAAGGCTATCTGCACTATAGCAGCAACACCCGATATGCATTAAGACATATTGTGTTTGTTTACCTACAACAACAGGACTGCAAATGATAAAACAATTCATCTGTGCGACTAACACCTTTACTTGGCCTGGTAAAGTTATAACATTAATTGTACAGCCTTACATGTTAACTCACAAGCTGTGAAGCTAGCAAACTGACATTAGCGCAGCAAACATAAACCTGAAGCCAGGTTCACTCATTCATATCTAGGTACCACAAACTGAAAACTTTTTCACGAGAAAAGCTGTTGTTTTCTTCAGGCTGTTTGTGTTCTTTTCCACTTAATTCTGTAGCCGGATCGGTTCAGTTTGGGACAGCATCGCCTGGTACCTTGGGATTCTGTGCACGTCAATCAACGACAGGTATGTCAGGTTTGTATTTTGACAGAAAGAATAGATACAAAATTGAGGGAGAAAAAAAAATATTTATTGTTCCCAACACTAATATTCTAGTCCCATCTCATCGATACATACACTTCATCATAGTTTTTATGTTTTAAATGTTTGTAGCTTGTCATCACTTCGTCAAGAACAAAAAGTTGCTGACAGACATTCTCCCTCATAGTTTTCCTCAACAAAATGAACACTGGTACAACCCTGATGTTATCTAGCTTGTAATTATCCTGTATAGTTTGATAGTAGTCATCAGCACTTCTATACATTAAAAGGTGCAATATGTAAGGATTTTAGTTGAAAACATCAACAAATGCATCAAAAGATTACAGTTTTTCAAGTTATTATGTGTATGTATGGGATTGCATTGATATCTACTGCTAAGTTAGCATGCTAACCAGCTATCCCCAGCAGTGTAAGCACTTACATCCCCCCTGGTGCTCCTAGCTCCAAGGTCTGATTGCTAGATGAACGGCTAACCAAGCTAACTGGCTGAGTGCAGCCACAATCAGTAGCAGTCAGCAGTCACTCTGGTGATAAGCTGCCCGTTGTATGTTTGGAGTAAGAATTCCATTTAAATGAGTTTGATATCCTCACAAACGAGAGAGAGAGAGAGAAGAAAACAAGTATGCAGCATTGTGACACATCTTGTCTAATACCAGCATTCAACCCTGCCCACGATGACTTGATAATTAAGTTGCAACAGATTGTTACAATTTGCCTTAAAAAGGTTCCCCACCTCTGCTAATAAAAAAAAAAATAGTGTGAGTACACCGAGGTCCAACGTATGCTCCACATCTCCGATATCAATCACTACAGCTGCGGTCTAGCATGGTGATTCACAGGAAACCTTACAAAAGAAGAAAGGAGGAAGGCTGATTGCTCCTGTCCCCTTTCTCTACTGACTTGGCTTCTTGTTTCGGCAAACTGTACAACCTTAAAAAACAACATTTCTCTCTTCTGTCTTTTTTTACTCCCTTTTCACTCCGTCCCCCAAACCACTACTCATCGGCCTGATCTCTCCCACTTTTCTTTCTCACTTCTCCTCATCTGCTCACCCCTGGGTCTCCTGCTCTCGCCTCAAAGGCCAAAATATTTGCAGAGGAAAGGCAGAGGGCACAGCAATGTGCAGTCGACAGCATCCATAACGCCATCAGCTGGAAGTCGAGAGCAGGGGAGGGGAGAGAAGAAGCGAGGCAGAAGGAGCAAGAAAAAAAAGGTAGGGAGGGGTGAGGCAACATCATTGCAGAGTCCTCAGAGGATGCACAAACTATATCTCATACCTCAACACTAGTGAAGCAGGGAGATACCTCCTCTCAAAGCCCCGGAGGAGCAGGCAGTGTAAACTTTTATCACCTTGATATAAAGCAGGGGTGAAACCGGGGAAGAGGGGGAGGAAGAGACAAGGCGGCAGACCTCGCGCTTAGCGGGAAGCCAGGAACGGGTGGGCGGGAGCACGTGTATTCCAGCCATTTCTCCAAATCCTGCAACAGCAACACAGAGTTTTGATTATTCTGAGATTCAGCGAGACACGAGGGAAACAATGGCTTTAAACCCCTTGAAGCTTTCACAGCACAACATCTCACCGAGCGTTTCATTCGAGTCTGGAGCCTCCAGACCTGTTTTTGGAAAACACAAAACTCATCGTTCAGCTTTTTTTATTGTGTGCAACACAACTTGTTCCAAGAACTTGGAGGAAGTGAATCCCTTTTTAAACAGATTGACTCCTCTCTTCTATACTTTTTAAACTAATTGCATACTTTCAACACTACTCTGGGCTAAATGTAAGAAAAGTGTCTTGTTAAGGAGGACTTTTGTTGTTCTGCATGACATATTTGCGAGCATATTCACACTTGCCCCTGCAGCCAGGATAGTGGATTTGAACTGGTTGCGTATTCTTAGAAGTGCCTCTCATTGTTATTTCAGATGTGCTTTGCTGCCTCTCTGCTGCTCAATTCAAACTCCAAACAGCAGAAAGTGCTGTTTGAGGGTATACGGAGGATTGGGTGGAATTGAAGTTGAAGGGGGTTTGTTGAGACAAGAAGAGACAGAAGGCTAGAAGGAGGAAACATCTACAGAATGAAATCAAGGAGATGGGGAGACCGAGGGAATAATACCTTTCTCACCTACACTTTTTTAACTCTCGCTTGCGTTTCACCGCTGTCGTTTGGAAAAATCTGCACACAGTAACTCCAGCTCCAAGCTTCACCATTAATGGAATCAACTGAAATATCTATAATGGTACCTCTAGAATATACAAGATTATACAAGACTCATATAAGCACAGAGTAAAATGAGGCTCAGTTTCATTATTAGAGAAACAATGACTCAAAACTCTTATCAATCAAATGCCCTTAACAGAAGTGCAGAAAAAGGCGAGCTTGGTGCGTTGAAGTGCTGAGTAGCTGAACTCAGCACCGCAAGGTGCCAAGCTCGCATTTTCCCACACTTTTGTTAAGGTTTTCAGCACTTCCATAGAACTATGAAGTAATGTAAAGACTTTTTATCGGTTTCACTGCAACATCTTCCCACAACAAGCTGTTGTACCAAGCCAATTCCCATCTTGTTTACGTCTGCTTCCCTGTGAGATCACATCACCATTTGAAATCCATGTGATTGGGTCCCTTTTAATATACATTCAGCAGTTAACTTGTTAAGATGCAGCTTTTGCATTTGCTTACACCTGGTTTATATGATTGATTGTCGAGTTTTAACAGATAAAGGTCCTGAGTTCCCTGAAAAATTCCTGAAAACAGTGCAATGGGCAAAATCTATTAATGAATCCATAATTAATAAAGACCTCGAGATTAAAACATACTGCTGTCTTGCAGCAATTCCATGAGAAGATCTAAAGGATGTATTTTTTTGTCCATTATCAACTTGAAAGTAGAACTCTGGCTTGGTTACTATCACTTCCAGTGCACTGCAAACTTTGATGGAATTTAACAAAACCAGCAGGAAAAAAAGAGCCTCACCTGTCTTTGCTGGCTCTGACTTAGGCCTGAGGCAAGTGCTGCAAATCTATAGTATTTTTGTAGGGGAGCTCAATTGCTACAGAAGGGCTCTGCTTTCACAAGGTTGACATATTTGCTATTCCGTGTCTTCTTCATGTAATGGGGTTCCGTTTGAAAGCCAATAGCCTGCAGGTAAGAAATCATCTTCATGTGATGATCTGCTCTGACCGCAGAGAGGCCAGAGAGTTGCAGTGGCTTTCTGACATAGCAATGATACATATTAGAGGTGTGGAGAGGAGGATTAGAATTCCCATACATTTCGACTGCGAATTGATACCACGTAGATATATTTTTGCTGCAGGGTTTTACAGAGGAAAAGTCTGAAATGTGCAACGGAGGGTGAGCAAGTGATAGAGAATTGGTTGATGGAGACACGTGAGATTTGCTCTCTTGCAGCGATGGAGAGGAGAACATAAAGGTGCAAGGGTATATGCTGCAAAAACATAGACGGAGGGGTTCTTGTCTTGGTAATATGGAATAAGGCAGAAAGTGAGATGTACAAGACAATGCCAGAGGAGTAAAGGTGAGGATATGGAAACTCAAACTCGGCCACCCCTGCTCACACCGCCCAGTGCAGCGGCTACACGCACAAACTGTAATTTAACGCAATCTTTACAAAAAACAAACAAAAAAAAAAAAGAAGGTGTGTTATTTCAGAAGTCAGTATTTCCATTTTAAGTAGGTCTCTCTAACTGCTTCCTTCATTTTGTCACTTTTTCAATATTTGGCTAGGACTTTGACTGTATTTTTTTTGGCAACCTGGAGGCAGTGGAAACAATTTACTCAAACAATAATGATTTCTATTATTATTAATATTCATTTAAATTGTGATCCTGGTAGTTTGGCAAACAAAATAGTCCAACATCGACTCCCTTTCTGGGCTCTACCGATTTGTGTTCCTTTTCCAAAAAAAAGTTTAAAAAATGTTGGGATAACGTCCCTCTGATGACATTATTTCAAGGTTCAACAAACTGGTAGTGCTTCCCTTTGAAGCATATTGACTTAAACATAGCCATTAAAATGTGGATAATGATTTAGGCTGTGGAAGCAAATGTTCAAATACTCATTTTTTGTAACGGTTATGTGATGATTTGGTATGAAGATTTTGTATTGGTCAACAAAAGCTTGCAGGTACATTCAAGGTAAATGCTTTTTTTTTTTTTTTTTTTTTCTATAATGCTAAAAACTAACGGACAGCAGTACAACACATTTCGTATTTGAAATAGTTGCCTATGAACAGCATTTTTTACAAGTGAGCATCGAGGAAAGGTTGGGTAAAAAATAGTTTGCTCCCCTATCCCGATCTCTCTTGGCCTCATCGTGTTTCTCTCCATCACCTCTGAGTCTGCTACTCTTTCCATCCTTTCACAATCCCATTGTTTGTTTTTTTTTTCACTCTGAGGCTGTGATTAGCCAGAAAAACTACCAGGGCCATTTTAAGGATGCAATATGCAGTGTGTGTGTGTGTGTGTGTGTGTGTGTGTGTGTGTGTGTGTGTGTGTGTGTGTGCATGCCTTGGTGTGTGTGATGCTCTCCGTACTATAACAGTTGCTTCTACAATCAATGCTCTTATTGATTGGATGGAACAGTAATGGAAAGGTATGTGTCTCAGGTCATTATTTGAATCCCTGTTTTTTGTTGGGTTTTTTTTGTTTTGTTTTTTCACTTAACACACACACACAGATCGAGTGTGTTTTATACATTACACCTTTATGAAAATGTTAATGGGGAGAACATGATGAAAAAAAAAAAAGTCAGATTCCCAGTCAAGCAAAATAAATTTGTCCCCAGAATCCATTTTGGAGCCTGTGGATATGACTTTTTTTTTTTTGAGGGAAGGGATTTCATGTTGATGTGTTTTTTTAATTCATCATGATGAATAGTTTGAAATAAAAAAAAGAAGGATTTTCCAATTAGATTGTCCCACGCCAGCCTTTTCATCATCTCTCATCTCTCATAATTACCATTCCTCTGCCTCTCTCTTCTCTCTCTTGGTTTCTCATTTTTTTTCCCTCTGTTCTCTCTTTCTCTCTCTGTGGTTTTGTCTCTGTCTTCCCACCATTGCATACTTTCCCTCTAAAACCACTTTATCTCTCTCACTCGGCCCAAACCTCCTGCCCTCGAGCCCGCATCTCTCCGTCTCCATCTTACTCTTTTACTTTCTCCTCACTTCACCCTCAGTAACTACTTCTCACTCTTGTCTTTTTCATCTGTGCCTTCTTGTTTTCTTCGCTCAGTTCTCGTCTATCTCTTTTTTGAAAGCCCCTCCCCCCCATTCCTCTATTTTCTGTCTCTCTCTCTATCTACACACACATACACACACACATACACACACACACATTCCCTCTTTCCCTCTGCCCTTTCACGTCTTGGCCTATATGACACCTGTCACATACAGCCCGCAAATAAGTGTGTGTGCGTGTGTGTGTGTGTGTGTGTGTGAGAGAGAGAGTGTGTGAGTGTGCAAAGGCAGCAGCCCCCTTTTTTTTTTCCCTCGCTCCTCACTTATATAAATTAAAAACATTAATCAGATTAAGACCGGAGTGTCAGGTGTGGCGTCAGGCCAGCAACTCCATTTTCTTCCCCAGCGAAGGAGAGAGAGAGAGAGAGAGAGCGAGCGAGGGCGGAGGGTTGGATAGATCGAGAGAAAGCAGGAGAAAACACGTTTGTAAGGGCAGGAGGAGAAAAAGAAGGGGGAGGGGGAGTGAGAACATCTCCCACATCTTGTCCAGGCTTTTGGACACAGGTGCATGATGCTAAAAAAGTCCATCTTAAAGGACAGCACCAAAAAAAGTCCATACTGTAAACAGTCTGAGGTAATTAGAAATCGGTGCTCTTATGTTTGAGTTCAACCAAAGTAAACATGAGCTAACCTTTTAACATGTGTGCAGGTAATTTAAATCCAAGTAAAACAAATTAAACTTGGCTTTAAGTAAATAGTACCAGTCACATGTGCTGTACTTAACCTTGTGTAATGGAAAATGAATTCCCATAGAGAGTGATAATGATTATTTGATTATTGCAATGAATAAAGACATACAGCAAGTCACCAACTGACAAAACCTTATGTAATCAAAACCTTGAAGCAGGGATACAATAGTGATTTGCTTTTTTAACACTGAGATCCATTATTGACCTTCTAGCCACATAGCCATGATACATAATATACTTTAAGGTCAAGGGTCAGCCTCCATTGCTTTTCTTGAGCCCCTGCCTTTCTTCATGCTCTCATCCGCAAGTGAAACCTGCTCGAGTCTTAGTTTGGCCACGTGATTCTACGTGTTACAATCAACCCAGCCCTACCCGTCCCTAGACAAGATGCTTGAATGGCTCATACTCCAGAATTCCCTTCCAAAGACCAGGGTTTCCCCACTTTGTGAGCATAAATCAAGCATGCTATTTTTTGAAATTGTGTTACATGTGCTGGTTAACATACATAACTTATGTTTAGTGAGTGAGGTACATCACTTAAGTTACATGGCATGAGTTATGAGACTCAGTTTAGGTATATCTAACCAAGCACACCTAACATAACCACAGCCATTTTGACATCACTAGTAACAGCCCAAATGTCACGATATGTGAACGCCTTGTCAGCAAGCTTTATTTTGAAAGTCTGGTCGCATATGTATGATCTCAGTAAAGCTTCTCTGAATCTAAATCATTTGGACTGATTTTGGGCTGAGAATGAAGGATGAGTGGGTGAGTCACAGCAAATGAAACAGGGAGAGAGAAAGAGATACACCATGTGATAGTTGATATCCACTCTAAGCGCTGGGCATTCTTCTCTATTATTACTCTGCCCTGCCTGCAGTGTTTAAAGTCGGAGGACCCAGCTGGCCTGTTTCAACCACTCCGAGCGCTGTAATGAGACCATTGAGTGATTCTCCACTGGTCAGTCTAAAAGCCATGGAGGCTGCAATGTTCATAAAACCCTATGAAAAAAAAAAAAAATCCAGACGGAAGGACTGTGAGCTCAGATGGGCTGAAGACATAAATGGAAATGTGAGGGTGGCAGTCAGCTCACAGCCATGGGTCATCTCATGGTGGCGTATAGCATTTAGGTGTTGCAACGTTGTGTTCGCGGTTGACATTTTGGCCTGAGGATGGCACAAAAAGGAAAAGCGGAGCAACATGTGATTGATCCTCTGTGGAGCATGAATGTGACCACTGTAAATTTAGAAGCAGTCTGCCGCTTTATATTGTGAATTGTATTTCACACCAGGAGACATTAGGATTCAGCCTCTGGGAACCATGACTATCTAGCTTCTGTTGTTCTCTGTCTTCAATAATCAATATCTTAGCTTATCAATTTGTCCTGAGAGTCAAGCCCGGTGTCAGAAAATGTAATCTCCTGAAAAGGCTGGCAGTATTAAAACAACTGTTATTGTCAACACGACCAAATAAACCAAACAATACAAACCAAACTGCACAACAACCAAACCAAACCAAACTGCAACTGTGCAATGAAGGTCTGATAGAACAGTCATTTTGTTTTTAGAAACTGCGATAGACTTCATTTTTGGGGCACGCCAACAATCGGCTTGAACAGCTGTACAGCAGAGGTGATCTTATGGAATAAAAAACACAAGAACAATTCATTATTTGTCATTTTGTTTTCCTGGAATATTCTGACACACTTTACCTTTACTCCATCTGATGGTGTAGCTCCCTCTACCCATTTATCTTCAAGCATTTCCTGTCCTTTTCTTACCGGCCGAACATCAAAGTCCTCAGTCATCAGATTGAAGTTAAAAAAAAAAAAGAGCTGAATGGTGTTCCCACATGAATGCCTCTGTCAGCTTCCTTAAGTCTGCTTTGCGTCACTCTCCCCCACTTTTTCTACCATTTTTTCTCAATTCTGTCTCACAAATACTGTCATCTCTATACGAAGAGTTGCGTGGGTGAGGGAGGCTGCGGTGCGAGCTATGGATTTGCGCACGGAGACACACACATCCAGGCTGCTGCATACGGTTACACACCTCACTGTACACACACACACACACACACACAACCACACCGACGGGGGGTTTTATCAGCAGTTCCACAGAGACAATAAAAACGAGATAAAAGCAGTGATGGGTGGTAATGGAGCAAACCTGGAGCGCACAGGCACACACACGCACGCACACACACACACACACACACACACACACTAAATACAGAGCGAGAGAGGCCCTGAAATGCTTTCAGAACACAACAGCCTCAATAAATCACCATTAATCCAGTTTGTTTTCATGCAACAACTCAAGTGTCACTTCATCAGGGAGAGGAAGTATTCCTCCTTCAGTTTAGTCCATTATTCATGTGTTTTACTGATGAAGAGCTTAGAGGGTGAACGAGACAGAGAGAAAAGGGGAGAGAGAGAGAGAGAGAGAGAGAGAGAGAGAGAGAGAGAGAGAGAGAAGGTAAACAGCAGGAGGATGAAGGCAAGGAAAGGAAGAATGCCGTAGAGGTGCCTGACGGATGTTGTGGCCGGCATACTAGTGTCCTAATTGGAGTGACGTACTGCCAACAGCAGTCACGGCAGTCCGGTAGGGACTGACACGTAGAAGGAGGGACATATTTACGGCTAACGAAGGGAAAGAGCGAGGACAGGTGTTCTGTCCCTGAACAACTGTGTCATCTTAACTTGTCTAAACCAGCCGTTTAGACAACCATAACAAGCAGCTCAAATCGGATTTTCTTTTATTCCTGCATTGTGTGCTTGCAAGCAGTCTTCCTCCTCCCCTGCCTTGGCAAGAATCCTGCTGCATTTTTGGCTGGTTATCACCACCTTTTGGTCAGTGGAATACACTCCACGGGGTACTTTGACAGGGCTTGAACACAACAACCCTTCACAACATGCAATTTGGGGGATGGAGCATGACACCCTGACACTATGACTTTCGGGAGCGGAGTGCCCATATTTTTGGAGGCGTGATGGGGATTTTTCAAGGACGTATCTACAGTATTTTCTCTTCAAAAAGAAAATTAAATTAACCAGTCGTGATGAACACTACAGACCAGCATCGACAGAGAGTGTGATAGTGTAATACAGTGACTGCACGTGTAGTGTGATATTACGGTTTAGGAGTGTCCGAGTCTGACTGACATTAATTAAATGAATTAACTAAACCACAGATTCAAAATAAACATAAAAAAAGAACCCGATCAATCAGTATTTTTCATTTCCTTGATTATAGTGAGAGTCATGTCAGTCATTTTTTTTTTTTTTCTTTTTTTAAATTTACGTCTATGGAACTGTAAACGTTGATGATAATGTGTTTTTTTTTGTTGCTGGAGTCCTGAACTTTGTTGTGGTGGAGACCAGGCATGCGCACCGTTAACCGGTTTGTCTGGGAACCGGTTCTGAGTCAAACGATTCTTTGGAATCACTAACAAAAACCCTTTACGATTTGGCTATCGATTCTGGGGCTGCCCCACCACTGTAAACAAACGAACCCCACTCGCAAATTTGCAATGATGTCACACACACACACAAGCTGCTGCAGAGCAGAGGTGAGCTGAGCTGCTACATGCGATGCACTGTGGAGAAATGTCGTCCCGGCAAACACGATCCAAAGTCTGGCTGCATTTCACAAAGAAGGACACCTCCTGATCGTCACCTGTAATACCTGTAAGAGGGATCTGTGCGCCAAAGGCGGTAATACAACTACTATGTCAAAGCATTTGGCCACACAACACGGCATTATACTCCAGCAATGCCGTGTGTTTGACGCACTTAGCAGCACCAGTGCTAGCACTAGCACAGCTGGTAAAATTAAACAACTGGCTAACGCCGTGTGATGATGGTAAAAAGTGAGGTTAATTTAGCGCCACAATTCGGAATTTGTGTCACCAGCTTTCACTTGGCTCTGGTAGTCAGTCGGCAGATAACGTCAGTGGCAGTGCAGCAGGAGGACCTCGTTTAGCCCCCATCTTCAGCCAGGCAGGCAATAAACCAGGCTGTATTCTTTTCTGTACTCATGTACTACTTGTTTTTTCAGCCTATTTGGGAATCAATAAAAGAATCGCCAAAAAAAAAAAAAAAAAAAAAGATTGATAAGCAGGAACTGATAAAGCATCGGAATCACTAAATCCCTATCAACATACTCCCTTGTGGAGACAGGTCTCTGTAAACGTAGGCACAACAGTCTCGGATTTACTGTTGCTCGGACAGCCTGAGTCTCACTTCATACATTTTATTTTCTCGTGATTTGACATTAGCCAGAAGGAGTTTGAAGTCCAAGCCTTGTTAGCATGGCTTGTACACCCTCTCTCTTCCTCTCTTTCCCAAGGACTTTCCGGTTAGTTAGGTTGGACAGTAGGAAAATGCCATGGGCAGTGATTGTCACAAAGTCCGCTCCACTTAAATCTCTTTTCAGCAGTAAGTTAAAACAAAGAATAAAATAACATTCAAAATAACACTGCAGCAACATTAGAAAAACATTCACGTAAACCACTTGCCCCACAATCCATTGTGTGTGCTCATCTGCCGCTTAGTAAAAAATATCCCTCAAACAATCCAGTGATTATTAGCTCTGTTAGAATCAGTCACTGTTTGATGCATTCAAATTTGAACATACCAACCCATCCATCCCCACAGTCTGCTGTCTTGTTTTCACGTGCCCCCATGCTTGAATTCCAGAAGGAATTTAAATCTATTGCCGTCCTTAAATGATATGGTAAACCAAGGAATCATTATTTTAGGCACTAAAAAAACTTTTCATGGACCTCCTTGACCCACCAGTTTAAAAAATCCAACAAAGACAGTTGAATTTAATGGAATTTGTAAATAATATAATGATGATATACAATGCAAACTTGCCCAGAGACAGTTAACACTGACCCAACCGTCAGATTAAATGTTATACCTTAGTACAAAAGCACAGATAAGTTAAATTGGATGTTTATTTATGTACCTACTTCCTACTTCTATTTCCATTTGTTTAGCTTGAATATTCTATTTCTCTTCTGTCCCTGAACACTGTACTGTGCTCTGGTTGATTTAGGCACAAAAAAACTTTTGGTTTCATTTTGTAAAGAAACCAGGGGCTGCACAGTGGCGCAGTGGTTAGCACTGCTGCCTCACAGCTAGAAGATCCCCGGTTCGCGTCCCTGGGATCCTTCTGTGTGGAGTTTGCATGTTCTCCCTGTGCATGCGTGGGTTTTCACCGGGTACTCCGGCTTCCTCCCACAGTCCAAAAACATACAAAATTGTCCGTAGGTGTGAATGAGAGTGTGCCTGGTTGTCCGTCTCTATGTGTAGCCCTGGCAACCTGTCCAGGGTGTCCCCTGCCTTCGCCCTAAGTCAGCTGGGATAGGCTCCAGCCCCCCCCGCGACCCTACAGAGGATTAAGCGGCGTACATATAATGTACAGATAATGGATGGATGTAAAGAAACCTGGTTTTGCTTGGCATGGTTTGTCGCCATGTTCACAGATGGAGAATATCTGACTCACCGTGAAAATTAGCTGGTTTTGGTTTTCACAAAACCCCTGGAAATGTCCTTAAAAAGCCTATGTGACTGTCTTACTGTCCACATTTGGTATACATGTCAACCTTGATATTAATGACTAGTGAGTATGCTGGACAGTCACAGACCCAAACACAACATGTACTCTACCTTGCATCATAGATAAACATAAAAAAAATAAAAATAAAATAAAAATGCTTGTAGTGTTTGTCAATTTTTACTTTTTCTTCAGGAAGACACTTTCCTACACGTCAGTGGCATGAATATACTTTTGAAGTTTCCCTGTGGTGGTTGGAAATGTTCTAAATTTGTTGCAAAGTATTCAGTCTTATGCAAAATAGATGCCAGTGCGATCAGCCAGTAACTACGAAGTCAAATGTCACACGGAGCTGTACACTTTTTGTACTAAAAGCTTCATCACAGCCTTCCTCAGTTCGCAGCGGTTGGAACCCTCCTCATCTGTCTCCCTCCGGTTACTATGGGCGTCGAGCTGTCCTCCCCTCCCTCTTCTCCTCTGTCTGCTCTGTAGATGGTAGATATTGCCAGTTTAAAAGAAGTGTTGCCCTCCCACCGCAGTCCATCCATCACATGCAGGCAGGCTGGCACTAAGCAGCTCCTCGTTTGACATTTACCTCCCCTCAACTTTTCCCTTCCCATTGTTTGATCTTTTTCCCCCCTTTTTGCGATGAGTCATGCTTTGTATTTTTAATGTACTCGCGCCCCCCGCCTTTTGCAGCGTGTGAACACGAATCCTCATTTCATGCAGGTCTACAGTAGGCATCTACATACATTTGATTTGTAGACACGCTGTACATACATTACTTTGACAAGATGCAAGAGCAAAGCCTGAAATAGGCAGATGGAGCGATGAGTGGATGCAACATATTTATCGTCTCCTGTGGGTAAACAGGGGGCACACAGCTACATATTTATAGAGACGTGTTTTCCCTCTATGACGTATTCGCTTCCCGTAAAAGATGCACATCCTTTTATTGACAGGACTAAAGTTTTCAGAGCGTGAGCCACAAATCAAAGCGAGCCCTCTCCCACCGTGCAAGGCAGATGTCCATTATGAATGAAACAGGAACAAAGGCAACTTTTGATCCAAAAAGCAGACAGCCGGGATCGATGCAAAGTCCTCATTACCGACAGAGTTTTGTCAGCTTCATCAAAAGAGCTTCCCTAAACTCTCTGGGAGAGACCTCTGGTCACACTCTGCTGAGGGAAGGAAGCACATAGAGAAGTGCCTCGTTCTGTGTGTGCTTTGAGAGGGTGTCTTTTTCTCACAATCTGGGCTGGTCTGTCATGATTTAAGGAATAGCCCGACATGGAAACATGCATTTTGTTGCATTTTTATCGAGAGGAAACCGAAAAGATCAATACCACTGTGATTGTGAGGCATGGAGACAGAGGCTGGTTGGTATAGCACTGCAAGACAATACAAGATGAGAAATGGCAAATTTTAACCTCACTAATTAACATGTTAAGTCTTTGCTAAGTTTTTTGTTTTGTTTGCTATTATTCCATATGAAGACAAACATATAACTCATAAGCTTGTGGTTTTTCAGCATTTTGTTGTCGTTGTTCATGTGTTTGTTTTTCGGTGGGGAGAGGATCTACTTCATTGCAGGACCAGTGACCTGCAGTTTTAAACCTGACCTGTTCTACTAAGTAGATGCCATTTGGCCAATAAATGTCAAGTTTTGACATCATCACGAGTGTGATGGAGCAAGACAGGCAGTGAGGCAACACATAACACAGACAAAACAGGGAGTAAAAAACTGGTATTCCAGGAAGTCAAAGGCGCGATTCCTGCAAGCCTGGGTTCCTGCAACCCAGAACTCGCTGGTACCCATCTACAGAGCATCTGCTTCATCGGTGAAGTGAGATGTCTGCACAGAGCCCAACAATACTTAAACATACCACCCACCCCAGCAACAGTCTGTTCACCCTGCTGCCATCTGGCCAGGGATACAGAAGTATCCAATGTTGTACCACCAGACTTTGAGACTCCCCCACATTAAACAAGACTGTGTTAATGACTTATTCATTCATCCATTTATGTAATTATTCTTTTGTGAGTAGCATGAAGGGACTAAAATTTGGATTTCATTGTCCAACACTGTTGTTGAAATGATAAACAATGAAACCTCTTGCTTTTCACTGGGTTGGAACTTGCTTTTAGTGGTCTGCTTGTAAAGCTGGAGAGCTCCCACTGGGCTTAAATCTCCACTGAAATGAAATTGCACAGAGGAACCAAGGTGTTACCAAGTGACCTAAACTAGAGTATAAACAAGCATGTTATATATTATCTACTTAGTTGTATGGTATCAAGCATTGATCAATCCATTTTCCACTGTTTTATAACAAACCATTAATTGTAGTGGACATGAAGAAAAAAAAAAGTATTTGACATGAGGTCTGAAGCAGGACAAGCAACATGATTATTAGCCACAAGTAATTACGTCATTTCATTAAATCTGATTGCATGTCTCCTGTCTGTCTGTCATTTATCCACTTTTAGATTTCAAAGGTGCTTCGAAAGACAAACGTGTCAGTGTTAGTCATCACATGAGAGGAGAAATGATCTGGTTTCTCATCTACTCTCACTGTATCTCTACTCATCTCTGCCTCTACTCATCACTCCATGCCAGTCATATCCATCACAAATGTAGACAATATCCCGCCCGGTGTCTCACAGGCCAGCTGGGTCTGTGCATACTCTTCCTATTGAGTATTGTGGGTATAAATACGCACACCAGTTAAAATAATTTATGTATGACTTTTGACTCCAGGCTACATGTACACTTTTGCACTTGGCAACATGTGAGCTATGGGTATGCGTGGGCCTTATAGATTACGGAGTCAAGGGAGCCGTCGGAAGAAGACGGGTCCTAAGGAACACTCATCTGGACTGGTGCCATGTGGCAAGCTACCTCTCTGTAATTAGGCGCTCTCAAGAATCTGGGTTACAATGTCTTGCTCCATTCCCATATCCTCCGTTATTGGATTAATCTCTCTGACGTTCCACACTGCAGGTCGTGCTGTGGGTGTGCTTCCACTGTCCTCAACACGAAGAGCCCCTTGCCAAGTCTTATAACGCTCCCGGCTGGGGGCATATAGTGTGTGCAACAAAGTCACATATGGTCATTAACTTATTCTAGGCCTGATAATAAGTCATCTCCTCAAGTTGTGGAAAAAAAATAAAAAAATAAAAAAAAAATAATGTTTTCATTGTACATGCACATTTTCACATTTTCATGCCTAATCCAATGAGTAACAAGTATCCTCTCCCTATTTTATTTTATTTTTTTAAAGTGCACAGCTAATGTGATTAGTGTGTTTGACTTTGCGTGCTTCACATTGCGCATCTCACCATTGCAGTCCTAGAATATTACAGGGCTCTCCCACGCTGGGCTTCCTTCCAGCTCCTGTACTGTAAAGCTCCAGGCAAGCAACATATAGGACAGATGGCACCGTATCTTCATTACCCTTCTTGGCTCGTGGCCCTTTTCCTCCCGTACAGGCGGATAGGAGCAACCTGTATCAGGCTGTGCCCCAGCAGCACGCCTCAGAAATCAGCTCATTCACTCAAAGGGGAATGACAATTACTCCTCCTTTTGGGCCGCGTTTCAAAGATGAATTATTAATAAAAAAAAACAAAACAGAATGGATTTTCATTAAGCTTCCCACACGTCTTCATGTCGGCATGAGCCATTTATTACATGCCTGACTGTCACATGGTTGGAAACATTGTAAATCCTCAGGAGGATAATTGACCTGGCCCTTATAATTGCCTCTAATTTAGTAGCAATAATAAAGTGTAACTGTTCAATTAACTTAAAAGGTCATCCGAAACATCTCCAACGCTGCTAATAAAGCTGCCGTACATTTCACACCACAGTGATGTTCATGTGGCAGATGGTTCAACCTAATGATGGTGACTAACCTCAAGCTGACAATGGTATCACACAGGAAACTGTTTTCTAATGATTCTTTGAAAAGGCTTGTATTTAAAGGGTAACTCCAATTAACTGTACACATTAAAGTGTGTTTACAGGTAGTGGGGAAAACTTTATATTTATGATAAAAAAACTATTATAACTGCCAGCGCTGATGTAGCTCAGGGCTTATGATGCAGTATGGGTAATTGTATTTCATACAATGCAATGTATGTACTAAGTGACATAACTTGATAACTTGACTCAGATTGCATCCAGCTTTCTCTGGACCACAAAAGGCTTTATATTCCCCTTTTCACATTCAAAACTCCCCAAAACCTGTAAACACTCTTTAGTTAGTCAAATTGATGGAGTTAACCTTTAAGATGCATTGACCTGCATACCCAGATAAGATGAAGCGTTTTCAAAGTTTAAAAAGTACAAATGGAACGTCGGTGCTGCTCAGATTTCTCCAGTTTCATGGCATAAATATTTCTTTATAATTCCACATTAGATGTTTATTTAACTCCAACAAGAACATTATGCTTATGCCTGCGTCTGATTGTTGGTTGGTCGGTTTGTCAGCAGGATTACACACAAAAATCAGGAAATCCCTAAGGAGGGACAGGGAAAATGCATGTTAAATTATTTGCACCTCTGGTTCCCTTGTCTCAAAGTAATTGGATTTTTTTTGGTTAAATCCCATAAACGTGTTGGTCACCCAAGCTTAATATATTTTCATTTTATGGTAAACTTGTGTTTGCCGCATGGTGCATTTGATAACCCCCCAAAAAATCTTAAGGCTGTTTTCGTTGAGGAAACCAGGGAGATGCGAACTTCCATGATAGCCTTTGAAAGATACATCCCTATAGCCTTCTATAGGCTTACTTGGCTCTGTTGCCATAAACGCAACTGAAAAAATGTCCTAATGTTAAAAATACCTCTTGCTTGGCAGTCATCTCACCCAGCTGTCAACCACCCTGTGCTACTCTGGCGTTGGCTCATATACACGTGTGATCTGTAAATTGTGACACAAATAGTTGAAATGCGGAAAACCTCCAATGCCAAAATTTTAATCTAGCGACTGAACTTACATATCACCATCGGCCCAATGCAACCAGATCACTCAGTCCTTAAATGTTGCCGGTTGTCAGGGTGTGATAATAACACTAAATCCTTACAGCACCTGATGCTTCACACAATGACTTTTTGAAGAGCGTTTTGGGAGAATCAGACTGAATAAGGCCTTGTTGGCCAATTAGAACCCAACTTTCCTTCAGCGTGGTGTGAGGCGTTCCCTTGTTTGTTTGTAGTTGTAAGAAAAAAAAGGTTGAAAATGGTTTATTGAGCAGTCAGCTCCCCTCTGACGTCTTTAAAGGTGACAAGAACGCAGAATTACACTCATGTAACTTATATTTAAATAATGCATCGAGGAGACAACACATGGGGCCTGGGTTTTCTTCTGCTAAGTTGATTCTTGCAGATCTGTTGTTAATGTTTAAATCCTTTCTCCTCAAGGGGGTCCTGCATAATTGATGGAGACACTGTGCAGGCAGAATCCTGTTGTTTTATGCAGGTTGGTAATATAATGAGTGGTTGAAATGTAGTTGAGCCCGTGTCATTATAGTTTAGTCTCGCAGCATTTTAGGCAGCGCACAAAGCAAGATGTGTGGGGCATTGCTGTTTGCTCGGCCTCGGACCCAGCTGTAAACAACTCTAGACCAGTGGAACTATCTTTGCTTTAAAACAAATTGCTTCAGCAAACGCGGCCGACTGCTGCGCCGGGCAGACATATCTGTGGATAACTACGATTCGGTTATCTTCAAAAGGCAGTATTTACTCATGACACACAGCTCTGTGACCTGTGATTGTTCTTTTGCAATTTGCATCAGTTTGGTCAATTTGACATCATTTGGCTTAAATAAGCATGTTGTTGCGTTACTCTATGAAGCGCTGTCCTCCCACAAGCCACGGCACAGTTGAAAATAAGCGATGAAGTGTTATTCCTAAGTAAAACATCTGTAAGATGGTCAATTACTGATCCTTATTTATTATTACGATCTTTCCCCAGAAGAAATATAGAACTATAACAAATCCTTATTTTCCGTTCAAGCTAATATTAATTGCTATGGATACATCAGTGGGAGAGACTTCGTTGTCAGATCATCCTGCTTTATTTGTGAGTGATGATGAATCACAGACCTGACTCACCTTCACAGCTTTTGAATCACTTCTTTTCTTTACTTTAGTTTGTCTGAACCCTCCTACACAGGTCCCTTTAAGCCCTTAGGTTCTGAGTCCCGTTGCTTTAATTTCAAGTGAAATCTGGTTGTTATCTTGGGTAATGAACTTAACTTTGATCATCAGGTGAAATAAATTGTTCAATCGTGCTTTCTCCAACTTTGTAATATCCTGAAGATTAGATCTTTTTTTTTTTTATCCACCATGAATCTGGACACTGTCGTACACGCCTTCATCACATCCAGCTCAGATAACTGTAGCTGGCTGTACTCCTGTATCAATCAATACAACTTCTCCACTTTGAGCTAGTAGAAAGTGCTGCAGCAAGACTACTCGTGAAAGCAGAGTCTGCATAACGCCTATTCTTGCATTTCTTCACTGGTAATGTGAACATTTTAGAACTGCCTTTAAACCACACTTAGGAGCCGTCCACACCAGCCTGGTTAATTTTGCAACCGTTAAGTTATGTTCCCGTTTTTACGTTCTGTCCACATGGAACTATGCTTTTGGAACACTGAAACTGCGGTCTTTTGAAAGCGGGGTCCAGGGTGAGTTTTTTGGCCGACAACCTGCTTACGTCAGAGCTTTCCCATTCCGGTTTTAAACTATTTTAATTGGTTAAAACAGCCTTCCCATTTTACATTACATCGCCACCTATTGCCCTGGCATATGTATTACACGTATATTACATCACTCGGTGGCAGATCAGCGGTTGCGTGTGTGCAGAGTTATTTTATTACACCCCTCGTGTGGACACATTTTTTTCTATTTAACAAAACCTCGGTTGCAAAATTAACCGGGCTGGTGTGGGCAAGGCCTTAGGATTGGCCCCTGATTACATCGCTGACTTATTTACGAGCTTGCCTATGCGCCTGAATGCAGCAAGATCCAACGACAGAGGTCTGTTAGTAAGTCCTAAGACAGTGCACATGGACTATTTGCTCATGAATGTCTCAATATTGATTTGGGGACAGTGACAAGGCTGGCTAGCTGTTAGCGAACGTACCATGACACCTTATTTATTCTTTGTCAACCATTCTGAATTTTACTGACTTTAACTCTTCCTCTTGCATTCTGACTAATGTACCAAAGGGTTCTGTGAGGTGAGAGGACACATTTATCTCCAGTTACCAATCTTTCTCTAAGGTTTGACTGGAGTAGTGAACACTGTCTCCATTGCATAAGACCCTTATGGGATAGTAATGAACATTTCAGATATCAGTCAAACGCCGTGGAGTTATGACTTGTGATAAACTTATTTTGATCACAAAATGCACACAAATATAAATTAATGGTCTTAGTTTATTTTATTTGCCTTTTTTTTTTTTCTTTGAATTAAATTAAAGCTTACATGTCATTTAGTCCAATTAAATGACTGATGAGATGTCAATAGCACAAACATAAAGGATTTAAGTACAAATATGTTTTTGCTTTCTTATTTAATGCTGGAATTTAGGAAGTGAATCTGCATTGATTCACCAAATCTGCTGTTACTGTGGTGGTTTACAGAATTAAAATGGATCTAGAACTCGGGCAGCTGCACTGTTAAGTACTGGCTAAGTATTCCCTGTTTTGCACATGAGGCTTCATGGAATTGAATTGCAGAAGTGAAACAGAGAATCATGAAAATGTATTAGGTGATGATGAGAACTGCGAAACTCTCAGCTGTGCTCATTTCAGCACCGGATTGAGTCAAATTTGAAGCCAAAATTCATTCAAAATACTCTTCAGAGTTTGTTACAGGGAAGGGCAATCTCACCCAAACAAATGCAAAATGCAATGCAGCAAAAGCTATCATTTGCGGCTACAAACAACAAGCACTCAGGCTGTTGCCATAATTTCACAAGCTTGTCCTCCTTCACTGTCCATCTGGTTCGGAAGACAATGGTCCTCTTCCTGCTATTGGCAGCCATGTTTCTGTTTTCTTCCTCCACACAAGTACGCAACAAATCAGGTTGATGATGCTTTCGCTTCAGCTTGCAATCAGTGGCAATTGTGGTTATCTGTTGAATATTCCATAACTGTTCTTTCCACCCTGCAGGATTTCAAGTTGCAAATATCAAACACTGTTGTAGGATTTGAAATCAGGGGCACTACTGTGTCAAGGAGGACAGCGTCTGGTTACCATGAAGGCAACGGAAACCTTTTTGCCGAAAATGTCCCCCTACCTTTTATCAAGCTTTGGTCATAATAGTGACAACGACAAACATGTGGTTAAGATAATGATAATGAATGATTATGGGAACACTTCAAAAGGAAGGACTGTGGATTCAAAGTTCAAACAAACAGCTGTCTATAATTAAAAAAAAACAAAAAAAAAAAAAAAACAGTCTGATGCTTTGTTGGCAACATCACTCAACTCCAATCCTGAGTACTGTAGCCACAGGGGTTGACATAAAACACTGACTAATGTTCTTCTGATTTGGTACTTCTTGGGAGGAAAGTGTGAGATACTGTGTTATAGTTGTATATGTACATAATTATGATCAATCAGTCGACTCAAATTGTGCTTTGTCAAATGGTTAACTACGAGGTGTTTAGGGTGGTTTCTGTCTGCTCTATGGTCATACAACACTTTCCCTAATAATACTCTATAGCCAAGCACAGCAAAATTCAGTCTGGGATGGATATTGATAGAGCCTCTGTAGTCTGGGCTCCCAGACTATGAAATGATCTGCCCGAGGAGATCAGGGCTGCAAATTTAGTCTCCTCTTTTCAATAAATCTGGGAAACCCATTTTTACGGCGGTACGTGCAGATGCAGCTGCCGGTGGCGCCTTCAAATCATGCCACATTTTTTTTTCTTGTTTTGACCGTCATTCTTTTGGCTTTATTGTTGAAACACATAATGCCCATGGCAGAAGTACTGTCATCATCATTGGGGAAGAAAGCGGGTGTTCTAGATTAAGAGCAGTGGGCTTTGATACCAGCCAGACCACCCCAGGGAGGAAAAGAGTCGGAATAAGAGCCATGCTGTGACTCCATCACGACATCCTACGCACTCAGCTGGTAGACCGTGTTCTGGGCCGACACAGTGCAGGACTACAGCTGGACCAGGCGAGGTGGACTCTGTGTTTGTAACATCGATGCTTGATGCTCACACACATCCAAGGTTGATGGACAAGGCCTCCCAGCTGTCAAACTGTTGATACGAATACGCCGACCGCATCATCATCACCATCTTGTTGTTTGGCGTTTACATTCACCCTGACATAGGTTCAAAAGATGCACTATGCGTTTATGTATGCTTGTATGTAAATGACTGATTTTATACTCTGTGATTTGTGTAACATGGAGGACTTTATAAACATTTATTTTGTTATGCAACCCTGTGTTGTGTAAAGACGAATGAAAGACCTTGCACATTTAAAATAACCTCTCAGAGATTGAATTTGTCTTATGATATTTTGGTTCAGTCTTTGTGTTTTATGCATTTAGTTTGTATGGCTTTAAGTTTGTTTAAGTTGTCTATTAAATGTGTGTTAATATTGTAAAATTTGTAACTGTTTGTCATAAAAATGAATAATTCCAAAGGCTTTCTACACGGAAGCAGTAGTAAGAGGTACAATTACACAAGGCTTAAACAAAGTCTGCATGTCCTAATGCGCAGTGGTGTGAATATTTTATCCTATGAGGACCTTGCCGTGCAAAAAAAAAAAAAAAAAAGAAGAAGAAAAAGAAAAGAAAAAAAACCTTCTTTTCCTGAGTTGTTACATGAGTTGAAAAGATGTGTAACCCCCTTAGACACCGGGTTTTATTCTTCTTTAACAAGGGTTCTTTTCAGCATTCCTAATCTGACTCTGTAAGACCTCCTTTTCTCTCTATCTTTCTGTCTCTTCCCTTTCCTCTCTCGGGGGGCTTGTAAAGCTTTGAGTCCAATTTCATACACTCTGTTTCCTCTTTTTTATTACCCTTGCTCTCCCTCCTACTCCCTCTCCCGGCGCTCTCCTCCCTCCCCTTCATCACACAACTTGGCCCGGTGGTAATAACCCAGAATGTCGACAACAAATCATCTCCTCTGTTCCAAAGGTTCGCTGCATGATGCACGCTGACCTTACGCTCAGGAGCAAATAGTAGAAAATGAGAAACCTAGTGGCTGGAAATTGCTCCGTCTTGTAACCTAGGCGGCATGATGGCGCATCAGTGCAGTAAGAGGACAAGTTCTGAAAAATCCCATGCCTCTGAAATAGAAATTGTTTGGCTTCAAAATTTGTCCCAACATTCGCAATTGGTAAGGCTGTTATGTGGACCAACAATGAATGGGTTTGAACATATCAAGAGGGCCAAGATTGAAAAATGGGCCAGTTTATTTCTGCACAATCGTCAGTGTTACCATGGGACTACCAACCCACCAATGAGCTTTATAAGCCCCTTGTTATGAGAAAAATGTAAACTATGTATGTCTGTAGATACCATATAGGCACCTAATATGATGAATAACACATCTTATACATTAATCACAGTCATTTAACTTTTGAGGATGTTTAGTTGGGGGTTACATTGGGAATTTAAATCAGCTACCAATGGGCAGGACCTGAAGACTTCCAATATGGCTTCCAGACTGCACAAACGATAGTTAATCTCCGTCAGCCATTCATTGTATTTACATACTGTAATTAGTTTTCCTGCTATTCCTGTGCTGGATTAATATTGCCTTTACACGCATGAAGGATTCGGAGGAAACGATGCAGCATGTAATCCATGGTTACAGTTTGCAATTTGATCTTTCTGATATCAGTCTCCCTGTTTACCGTTCCCCCTCTGTGCACCGTATCAAAGCCATATCGTGCCGCTAATGCAAACCGAGCATCTCCTTAAAGGAGCAGTTCACCCAAAAACTTGAATTTGGATGTTATCTTCTTACCATCATATTTCACCTTCTGAATTGGCAGCATTCTCCTGTAGATGCAAGTGGAAGATGGAAGTTACAAATTAAAAGAAAATGTGTACACCCTCTAAACTGCGGTCACTTCAAGCAGGATATATTTAGCTTAGTTTAGCTTTATAAAATATATTTTTATATCAGTTTGGGCTGTGGGCTTCCAGGGACTTGGATTAATCTGGATAAACTGCATGGGGCCATTTCAAAGTTCAGGTGTTTTAAAACAAGCCCCCCCCCCCATCGACCTCAGTTGTTCCGGAGAATGCTGCAGTGCTGTGTTGCCGTGAAACTCCAGAAGTGCATTGTCGACGAGGAAACTTCCTAACCCTGACTTTCCACTGAAGTTATATGTTGAGAAAATTTGCATGTAATGAAAGTTCTTAAAGTCACCGTCAAATTGTTTTTTGAGTAGAAAGTCTAATGCAAAACCGTGCACCTCCGAGATCACGAGGCCAGTGAGGTTTTTCATTCGAGGCACAGATCGAGCGAGCAGACTGTGAGCAGGGTCAGTTCCTCCTCCCTGATCTGGCAGGTACGGAGGTGACAGCTGCGGATCATCAGCAGTCGGGTATAAACAGTTCAATCTGTCTTTGGAAGGAAAGGTGGCTGCAAAGCTGTTTGGCAAGCTCTGGCTATGTGAGCTGTGCGGTAAAGGGCTGGCTGGTGGCGGCTTGATTTAGAGATTGTTTCTTGGAGCATGTGCCAGTTAATTTGATGGTTCTTTTGGACTGTCGCTGGGCTTTGATCTGTGCTTGCTTTCTTGGCCCGCTAATTAACTGGATGCTCCCGGGAGCAGACGGAGGTGGAGGGAGTTGACAACAGGCTCACGGACCCGTGTACTGGCCAACTGCCCCTCGGGTGTCCCGGTCCTCCATATTTGTCTCCAGTGTTTCTCCAAAGCTCATTTTTTTTCCACAGTGAATCATCAGTTATGTTGAAACCACAAGCCTTTGTTTGGGATTTTTTTTGTGCAGGAATTGTGTGTAACCACAGCCAAGTGCCACAATGAAATACCCATGTACTTTCCCTCCAAGCCATGTATGGTTTATTGTTTGTGCACGACAGCACGACAATAAGTCAAGCTTCCCCAAACTTTTTGTTATTTAGTTTGTTAATCTAAAACACAGTTGGCAACGACACACCACAGAATAATAGTCTGGCACAGTGACCGATCAGAAATCACACATTTCTGTGACAAAGTTCCAGCTCATTTTCCACCAACCCATCATTTAAATGGACAACGCACTCTCATAAGACTGCATCCACTGAGCTGTACTTAAAGGGATAGTTCAGGTATTTTGAAGTGGGATCACATAAATAAAATATCTGTATTTGGTCTGTTCCCTACCCCGATCACAGTCAGTGCAGCCTCAGTTTGGAGAAGTAGAGAGCCACTCCGGCCCAGTCGCTCAGCTTTGTACTGCAGTGAATGGAGTCCAGATGCAAAGTGAATTTTAACCACCTAAAACAAGGCCCACCTAAAAAAATCTATAACAGTTCAAGTGTACGTTGTATAGAGAAAATTCACACCGCTTTACATCGCCGTCAGACAGCCTTTTCTTTTGGCACTACATTTTCTCAACCGTAGAACCTCTGTATCCCTACGCTAAAACTCTGGCCCAAACAGGTGAAATACAGTGCAAAGCCCAGTTGCACTAATGCATAGATATGTACTTTACATGACCCCACAAAAAATCTGAACTATCCCTTTAATACCTACATCCTGAGATCTGCTCCTCTCATTAGCTGGAATGACCAGTTCATCTTGTGTCCTCTGTGGTGTGCCGCTGCATGGGTTGATTTTGATCAGGTCTGATTTAGAAAACAGGTTCACCCTGCTGTTGTAATTGCATGACAGATGTTTATTTTCCTGATTTGCTTCAGAAAATTGGTCAGAATTCCCTGGGGAAATTAGTCTGCCGTGATTTTCCAGATTCAGTCTATTTGCTGTGTTAACTTTAGTCAGGCTGCTTCAGATGAACTCAACAGTTAAGCTGTCTAATGATAAAAATGTTTCCTTCACGAAGTTATGGTAAATACACCTTTTTTCCAGAGAAAAGCCAGCCTTTATTTCCCTCTTTTCCCACAGTGTTTTGTACAACACACACAGGTGCTGATTCCAACACCAGAGTTCATCTGGAGTCAAGTTTGTGGCAGCCTGAGGAGCTTTAGTTCAATGCATGCCCTCCTATGAGCTCTGTTTTACGTCTCTACCAACTTTTGCATCTGCTGTTTAGCTGTTAAATACTCCACACGTTCATCAGCACGTTATCAGCTTTGACTGGCAAGGCAACACCTGAAGGCTTCTGAGCTTTCTCACTGAACAAAGCTGCAACCTGAGAGCGAAACAAGACAGCAAAATTGTTCTTTTGAGCCCTCAGACATATTCCTAGTAATATTTCCATTATTATATATTCCCCATATGTGGTACAAACGTTCACTTGGACTAAAGAATGACTGATTAGATTATGGTGGCCAAAGGTTAAAGCCACCCTGACCTCAGAAAACACTTTGTTGGCCAAAACTCTTAAGTTATGACAGTTGATATCCAAAGGTTGGAGTTTAAATCCACTCTGACATCATAATGTTGTGCAAAAAAGTGTTCTGACCTTTTTTCAACCCCAGAGCTCTGGAAGAGCAGCTTGACCGCTTCGTGGGGGCATACAACCCCGATGCATACATTTCGGTTTTGATCTTGAAGTTCTCACCATAATTCACATTTGATTTCAGAGTTTTTGCTGCTAAGAGAAGTCTCCTCTTCATACGTGCACTGCATTGTGGGACGATAGAGTCCTGTCCATTAACAGCACGCTCCAAAATCAAACATATTTGATTCAGTTCTTTCTTTTAGTTGCTTTTTTACACATTCAAAATCGGGAGGTCTCTGTCTGCTAGCCACATTCAATGCGATAATGTAAATGGTACTTTGTGATCATTTACAAAAAGCGTGAGACAACAGTGTGGCGATAATAGCTTCTTAGTATGACCCAGTGTCCACTTTCCACAGCCAAGGACCACAGAAAAGTGAAGTTGTGTATAAAATGATGCTGTCAGGGCATCGGGCATACTACATACCATGCAACACAATGATGATTATGTTGAGAAAGTAATGTTAATGTGCTTTGAACTTAAGCACATATAAATAAGAAGCTTGAAATCTTTCCCTATAATACTAGGATGTCTGTGTTAGCGCACAATGATTCCAATCAAATAGACCTTTGCACAAGATTCTAATGCAGGAGGTTACTGAGCACTTCTTCCCAAAGGACAAGATCGGTATAATATGTCCATATTGCACTTCTTTAAAAATTACGGAGTCAGTGCACGCCACGCTGATCTGCCAGCGGAGATAAAGAAAGCGACACAAAAGAGAGAGGGGAAGCTGAGAAGCAGACAAAGAGGTTGCAGGTGAAGGCCGGAGACAGAGAGGACAGGCAAAATTAACACAAATCAATTCTAGAGATTATTTATTTGCATAAATAAGAATCTCTTTGCAGCAGAACAAGTGAAGGGGGGCAGGTAGGAGGAACAGAGGCAAAGAGTGCACTCGACGAACCGACCTCACACTTGCTTTTTGTTAAGTTTTTTATTTTATTTTTTTATTTTTCTCTGATGTCTGTCAGGACATGTGTGTGACAGATGACAACTTTTGAATTAAATTTAAAAGTCAGCCAAATGAGTTATTTGGATGAGCGTTTGACTTGATTTTTCAATTATTTTCAAGTTCTTTCCTTAGTCCCTGACTTTCCTAGAAGATATATCAAACATCAACAACATGACAGTGTTAGGGAAACTCTGACATATCCCTTATTTTTGTTAAATATATTGGTCTTACATGAAACTTAATGATATGGACAAATCATTATTATTTATGTAACGTGAAATCTTGTGTCTGCTGTGAAAACTAACATACCAGGGACTCAGTGAAGGAGTCCACCCTGAAAGGGGTTTGTGAAGCCTCTTCTGTGTATATGTGTTCTGAGAATAGGCTGATGTATGACACGCGACAATGGTTGAGGTGTATAGGAAGTTTCTTGTTTATCCTTGTTGGTAACATTGGGGATAATGTTAAGAATACAACCTAACAAAATGTATAAGGTCTAGATGTTTTCGTGCATTTTGATGTGAGATGTCATAATGAAATCAACGTTTGGCCCAAACAAAAGCTAGGGCTGCAGTTGCTCAGTCTATGATTCGGTTTTTGTCTTGACAAGAAGCTCATAGGTCTGTGCGTGTTGTTTTCTGCTTACATCCATGTCAGTGTAATGTTTCAAACTGTCAGACATTTTCTTTTTTATTCATTTATGTCATTATACTTCCTTTGATTGGACACATGAACATGTTAACTGGTCACTGGAAGTGATGTGGAAACAGAGGACTAAGTAGCTCTAAAGGCCTATGGATGAATAAATGAATGTGCATTCCAGCACTATGCCCGCAGCACTGATGGTATTGGAACAATCAGTGATTCAATCGTATGTTAAATTTTAAGTACAACTGGGCTGGAGATCGAGCCCTGAGGTGCACACAATCTAATTTATCTCTGCAGCACTTAAAAAAAAAATATTTTGCCAACCCAGTCTGTAGTCGCTTCAGGAAGGTATTATGGTCCACAGTATCAAATGCAGCACTAAAGTTCCTCAGGCTGTAAGGAAAAGCCACAATACCTTTGTTATGTCTGACAGGTTTTATGGGACTGGGAAGTGACTGTGGACACTTTGAAACTAAATCTTTGGACAAATCTTTTTTTTTTTTTTTTTTTTTTTTTTTTTTTTTTTTTACCATAGCTTCTGTGATTGATTGATTGATTGATTGATTAATAATGAATTCATCATACATTTGTTTCATTTTACAATTTTTTTCTTCTTTTAATATTGCAAAAGTGAGTTTTTGATTTGTTTTATTTCATTATCAATTATCTCACTCTAACATCATACAGATGCAGCAGAGCCTCTTCTTATTTTTTAACACATGCTTCTCTGTCAAAATCTTTAAACTACACCACCAACGGAGACTAGGTTGTGTTATGCTAGCATCAGTATATCAGTATAATGTAGCCTTGAGGCATTGGTATTAAGCAGAGATGATGAGCAGGCGACGAAAGCTCATTTCTTTCCTTTAAAGTCCACAATCCAAGATGTTTTTAATTTTTTAAATTGTAGTCTTCAGCCCCAGCCGACTCAAATGACATCACATACTCTGTTCGATATTGCGCAGCTCCCTCAGGAGCCACAAAGCTTTCAAGACAATTAAATTCATTTGGTAAAAACTCCTCTTTCCCATGGAGATTTTTTTTTTTTTTTTAACTGAAAGAGAACTACCCAGTATCACATCCACTGCCTGAAATGTATGAGCTAACCGCAGTGTATTAGTTGTGACCTTTGTGGATGCACTAACAAGGCGGCGAGGCTGCGATGAGCTGTCAGCAGTGCAGTGCTAAAGCCTAATCACCAGCAGTAAACTTAGTGAGGGAGGAAAACAGGGAATCTGCAAAAATAATGAATCCGCCTGATCACACTGGGACTGCGGAGGTTTAGAGAGGCTCTTCAAATGGATGAGTGGGGTTCAAACCTCTGTGTCAGCACACTCTCTCTCTCTGCTCTCCTGAAGTGCCCTTGAGCAAGTCAAAATGTGCTCCAATGGGGCTTTTCTGACCTCTGTTTTCCCTCTAATGGAAAGCAAGAGGATATGTAATATCAGAAAGCCTCTCCTTCACACTCTGAGTGTGACAGATAACTTTGTATAAAGAAAAAAAAAAAAAAAGAAAGGGAAAGGGAAAAAAAAGCAACCTCACATGTAGGAGAAGATAGAAAAGGCCAGTGAAACAGAGATAGAGTGAGGCATATGAGCTAACCAGCCAGCATTAGCATTGACCTTTCCCAGTGGCTGGGCAGAGCCAGCCGGGGCTAACACAGAGACTGGTGGTACGCTGCTAAATGCTAGCATGTCACAACCTATCTCATCAAATCCTTAATTCAACCTTTCCTCTGCCCCAATGGGCTCTAGATGTAATAAGCAATAGCTTTATGGTGCAAAAAGGCCAACGTAGCAACACGGTTTGGTGTGATAGAATGTGAGAAGGTGTTTCAAGTGTGTGTTTTGGTGTGTGTGTGTGTGTCCCTGCTGAATTTGTAGTATTCTCGTGCACAGAAAGTGAAATGATATCAAATAATGTGACCATAGGAGTGTGGCATTTGGAAAAACAAGGGACCTAGCCTGCCTGCAATTTACCTTCTTATAAGTTTTTTTTTTGTTTGTTTTTTTTTCAGCACCAAAGAGTGTGACCTTAAAGTGAAAAAGAAAAAGAAAGAAAACACCCTGAAGCAGATTCAGTGTGAGCTAAAATAACACACTGCCAGCTTTAGCTTATCAGCCTGCAGGACAGCAGGGACAGAAGAGAAAAAATGATTAGCCTTTTGCTCCTGTCGCCCACAATTGTATGTTACCCAGTATGCTTCAGTACAATGCATATTTGTATGAGCATGAAAAACTTTCCCACGACTACAAAACTCAGTCGAGAGCAGAGGTTACAGTCCATGTCACATTTCAGAGCTGAGTCTTAATGGAGGCTGGATTGAACACACTGACTTAGCCAGCCTTAGTCGTCATGAATGTCATTTGTTCGATGTGTGCTTCTAGAAAGGTCTGAAAGGAAGTTCTGAGTCTTTTTTCTTTATCATTGTTTTTTTGCCCACAGAGAAAGAGGAAGAATCCCTTATATGATATATATAATATAATATTGTTATATTATAATCATGGCATATTAGCAAACATCTAACTACAGAGGATCTGTGAACCCCTTCCATTACCACATAATTAGTGCAAAATATTGTTAAGCAAATGATGCACACACTGAAGCTCTGCTGTGGGATGCAGCTGTGTTTTCATGCCTCCGTGCCGCGCTCGCTGCGTTTGGGTTGTCTATAGCTCATCTGTGCGTCTAATTCTTCTGAACGTGACATCTTCAGAACGCCTTGAGGAAATTTTTATCAAATTTGGTACAATTGTTCACCGTGACTCAACTGATTAGAATAAGGTGGCAAGAGGTCAGAGGTCAAGGTCACTGGGAATTCAAGAATACGTACAAAAACTACCCTAACTTTTGACATACAAATGTGTGATAGGATAAAATGGTGAAGTTATTTTATCTATCTTTCTACAGGTTATGTTATATCTGTTATGATAGCCAAAGGTCAGAGGTTAAAAACACTCTGACAGAATATTTTGCAAAAAATGATAGTCAAGCGACTTGACTGGTGCGCGGACGCATACAACAACGAGGTGATGATCCACTACCCAAGGTGGTACAGTGTCAGAAGTCATTTTGTTGGATTTAAAGTCCAATCAGACTGTTTGATCCAGGAAGTTGCAAGAGTTGATACCAAAGACCAACCGATCAGCCCTTTTCGAACCGCATGTTTTGAGCAGGCACTGCCCTACAACACAAAAATCATAGCGGCATGTTCCCTTTTTATGGACACCGTGGACAGTGTGCGTCACTGCTTTTGTGACAGGAGCACATTTGATTTGCGTGCGTTCAGGGCAAAACAGCATTTATCTCATCAATACAAATTATTCTGCCAGGTGGCCGTCACAATGGCTTTTTATAATGCATGAGGGCGCACACAATCCGAACTAAAGTGTCTGGTCATTTTGTCGTACAGCGCGGAGCAGAGGGCAAGTTAATGGTTATTGGAAATCCAGGGCAGATGAGAACCTCTTCAGCAGGTTATTGTGCGTCTCAAAGCGTGTGAAATTGACATCAGCTGGAGAAAAGGAAAGACGAGCAGATGACAATGAAGACGAGACAATGCCGGTGACTCGATATGTTCACGCCACATTCTCGAGGAAACAGATTACGTGCAGTGCCAGCACTTCATCCCAGAAATAGGGTGATTGTGAGACACTTTTAATTCTGCACTGACACCTACTGATTTTCTTTCAGGGTTAGCAGGCCATTGACTCACAATGAGGCAGCCCATCTGTTAAAGAGAGAAATGTTAAACCATTCAAAGGAATATTAGTAAAAAAAAACAAAAAAAAAAACTTTCCTAATCTCTTAAAATGACTTTCTAATTATTATTGCCCATGCTGTTATAACTAAGAGAGGCAGCATGGAGTCTTTATTACAACAGGCAGGCTTAGTTTCTGTTTCACATCGGATGAGCTACAACCTGATCACTGTTGCGCTTGGTGGTGTGGAGTTGAGGGACCCAAAACCGGACAGCAGAGGCTGAGATGTATTAAGAAGCGTGATGTAGAATGTGCAGTGAGGTGAAGGCTGGAAGCTTCGCTGGGTGGAGGGTTGGGCTCAGGGGGGTAGCGTGGTACCGGGGGTCCAGGGTGAAGCTGGCCAGTGGCACTTGAGGTCACCAGGATTCTGGTGGTGTGGGATCAGCTTCAGCTCTGGCCTATCGGGAAACCACACCCAGCACTCCACAACACCCAGCAAGCCACCAATAATAGTCCAACAACAACAATCACTCTTTAAAGTAGTTAGCAAGCAGTTATAGCTGGGTAGCTTTTGGTAGCTTTGGTGCTGGTCAGGTGACATACTGGTTTATCAGGGCTGTTTCGCTGCCTGATGGGCTGGAAACAGTGTTGATGACAGTTTGTGAGACTGAACTGTATTGTAGTTCCAAAAAGCTGCTAAAATGTTTTTTTACAGCTCAGAACTGCAGTTGTGTTGATAATACTCTATACATCTATCACGATGAGCCATTATTTCCAAATTTTTATTTTTAAAATAATCATCAATGTGGTCTTGGGACCCTAGAATGAGCCTTTTATTTTTCAGAGGATCGTGTCCTCTTTCACGGAGTCCGCTATGTTGAACTGTCATGTTTCTACAGTAGTCCAGAATTGACAGACCAAACACTGGGTCTTCAGAGGACCTTTTTAAGAGTCTTAAGTGAATGGCTAAGTAGGGGAAATTGAGGCCGAGGGTGTTTTAGTGAAATGCTTACGTACTCAACAATGCACTTGCTCAATTCTGAAATGGCCTGTGTCATGTGTATGTCTGTGTCTCATGGTCAGATATTATATACATTTCTCCAAGTACCATACATTTCCTATAAAAAAAATAAATAAATAAATAAAAATCTGTGCAATTGTTATGTGAATGATCATTCAATATAATTTGAGGATTTGTTTAAAAAAAAAGCTCTCTTTCTCTCACCTACCACCGACATGCCACCTCCCTCTCTCTCTCTGTGGACCCTTTAAAATCAACAGGGTGCTTCTTTTAAGTAGGGTTTGTAGGACTCCACAGACCATTAGTAAATGCAGCACAAGCTACCGATGGATGTTACATTCATAATATTGCCAAAGCTTATGAAATCATTACACTGTTTCTGTCTGTTTGGTCAGTGTGTTAATCAGTGTTTGTCACTGTAAAAAAGGCTTCTCTCATGATCCTCCACAGATGACTATATCTCCTCATTCAGTGCCTGTGTTTTCATAGATAATTTTTTTTTTAATCTCTCTGTCCCTGTTCAAATACTCATCGATGTTTCTTGCATGCGTCTATCGCTTTTCCTTACTGTGTTGCTTTGGACATTTTTGCATCCATCTCTCTCTTTAATGACTTGGTTCATGTCAGCAGTTCAGTGGGGCAATGACATTACATTGCATTTAAGTATGGAAGGAGGACTGTGAGTGAGAGAAAGACGATTTAAACAGATTAAGAAGTGACTATGGATGAGAAGGGTGAGAAACAGAGAGAGAGAAATTCCTCAAATAATCCTTTAGTAAAAAACTCAGAAAGTTTGCTCTAAGTAGACCAAACAGAGAATTAAATTAGCTTTAATCCTCTTTTTCATTCGTCTTTTAATGAAAACACAAGTTTTATTCTGAAATCCCTGTCGACCACATGTTCCCATCTAAGTTCCAGCTTGTGCTACATGGGGTGGAAATTGTAATAATGTTGTCGTAAAATGAACTATTAGAGGCACAGAGAAAACTTTCTTTTGTTAAATATATCTTAAAAAGAATGATTATTTAAGTTGATTAACCTGTGGCCACCTTGATGACAAGTGACGGGTGACCGTTTATATATAGAGCAGAAAAAGAAGAGGACGTGTACATATATGTATATATTTCTATAATTGTATTATCCTAAAAAAAAATGAAACCTAAAGAACTGTAATGTCACAACATACCAAAAATAAAAAAAATTAAAAAGATTGTCATTTGGGTTGAGCACAACATGCAACAAATGATGTACACAACTGACGTGAAAAATAAAGGCTACGATGCTAAATGTTTATTTCAATTAGCTTTACTGTCTTCACTTTAGCTAAATTGACCACTAAGCAGGCTAACATATCATTAGGTAGACTTGTTCCTCAATAAGATGATATTTTTTTTATTTTTATTTATTTATTCATTTATTTTAATGCAAGGGACGGCTGTATTCGGAGCTCTCTGGTACAGTCATGAGGAAGAGTGAGGTGTCCCAAGTACTTGATGACTGTACGGTTGATAGAGTTCCGTTCTCATGAACAGGATTACACAAAAACTGCTAAGTAACTGATTTACACAAAACTTGGATGGGGGATGAGGCTCGTTCCAGTATAGACCCCATTAAGTGTTGGATCACATCAAGATAAAGGATGGATCCAGAAATGTCCTCACACTTTTACTCAACATTATGAAAGTTTTTCGCATTTTTCTTAATATTTGAGGGAGCAATGCATGTATCTTGATAAAAAAATATGTTTAGGTTTCTGTATTTAGGTGGCTTGTATCTTTGAGTTAGTAAAATGTGGATGAAGAACACTGTTGGCAGAGGTTTGTAATGTACTGAGGGCCTTTGTAGTTTGTAGCGTAGGGGCTGAAAACAGACAGTCAAACAAATATGTACATCTGAAACTATCTGTGTAAAGAACAACATCAGAACCCTGCTAGCCTACAGCCCTAGCTACAAAAGATAGATATACCAAATAAAACACTGATCACCATAGCATCTGAAAATTAAGTGTAAATCAATTAATCAGGCACAAATCAGGCACACCAAGAATCAAAACATTTAAATCAATTAGGAAATAAGAAGGTCCATCAAGCAATACATCAACATATTTTAAATAAATATTTTTAAAAAATCACGAGTAAATGGTTGCAGATGGAGTTCAATCAAGTTCAGTTCAATCTGGTCATCCAGAAGTACATGAGAGTGTGTGTGATATGTATGCAAATGTGTATGGGGGGGATAGAGATAGAGATGATGAGGCAGAGGGAGACAGGGAACAGGGTGAGGGGTTCGGTAGCTTAGCTTTTTCCTGAGAGGTGAAGACAGTGACTCTGAAGGGGGGAAGAAGCCTGGAGAGCGACAGGCCGAGACCACCTATCTGCAATAGTTTCCTGCCCGGACCGGTTTTTGCTTCCAAGTGCCGTGCCACAAGACATCCACCTGCCCTTGCACACACTCTGGGGTTGCTTTGGTCCTACTCAGCTTGTGTACTCCTTTACAGACTCTGTGTGGTGTCTCCTATTCCGCCCCACTTCCTCCTGATCTCCTCCATGCTTTCTTGGATCTGACCGGCATTACCCTTCTCCCCTTCCCCCCAGGTGTTCTCAATTTTTCTCTAACCCCTCCCCTTACCTCTGAGGGGGAAATGCAATGATGCACTTCCTGCCACAAGTTTGAATGAGGACCTTTTCCTGTGGCTGTTTTTGCTTGGAAACATACAATTTCTTCAGTTTGCATCAGTTTGAGTAATGCCATAATGTGACCAGTGGTTCAGCAGTAAGTAAGTACAGTCAGAATGACTCTTGTAATTGGTGCTATGAAGATATCACAGAACACAGCCTACTGATCCTTAGGTATATTCATGGAGCTGCGCACATACAATTAAAGATGATAAAGTCGCATAGGCCTAATAACAAGTTCTCCACTGACATTAGAATGTCATCTCTTGGTCAAAACTCCATTCTTACCTGTTAAAGAGGGTACACTTCACTGTCATTAATGCTACAATGATTTCTACAGCAGTAATTACATAGAGATTTAGACTTTCTTAATTTGTCATTCAAATTACACCTTACAATGCAGATCGGAACAAAACGTTGTTGCATTTGCCTCGGCATAGTACAGGATTAAAACAGCAGCAAGAATTTTGACCTCAAGTTACTGTACAAGGCATATATGTGACAAATACATTCAATATGTGCTTTTTGGCATAAGTAACTGCATTTAGGGATCTATGATTTAATAATTTCAAATTTCTCAGTGTTCAGTAGACTAAAGTACATTCAGCATTTCTTTCAACACTATAACAGAATATCAACAGTTACACATTCACCTAACTAACTAACTGCCTTTCTCGGGCCACTTCCCAATCCTTGGTATACAGGGCCCAGCTGAGTTGGGTGCAACCCAAGTCTCCTATGGTTCTTGTTTCAACAAGAAGCTGGCTTTTTTGTCATTTGGTCCCATGTGCATTACTAATTCTAATCATCAGCTTATCATGCATTGCGTAGCTCCCTGGCCTTCCTGTGAACAGCTTGACTGACATCAACTCTGACTTTGTGCCAGGTTTTACACAGCTGGTGCATCTTGAGTGTCTGAATGTTTCCCCACAGATGTCAGAGCAGATTGGAGAGGGGAAGTTAGTCGTGCGCTAGATGCAGCAGTTACGCTGAGTGTTAAACTGAATGGAGGTGCAACGCAGGAGTGTGCAGCCAATACCTTAGCAGCTCAAAAGATCTAAAAGGGTCAACAAAGCAAACAGCCGCAATGTAATGCAATCTGTTGGTAAGGTCTGACGTCCTGACAGGCTATGGCAAACTGGAATGTGTTGATGTCCTGGATTCATCATTTATACGGAAGCATTACATCTTGGGGCAAGCCCAGATGGGAGGGTGAATGAGACCAATGAGAACCTCCATTTGGTTGTGCTGAGGTGAATAGCACCATTACAAAATTATGTTTCCCAGGTGATGCAAATCAAGGTCCAAGATGGCCATGTAAATCTGAAGCATTCACTCAAGTATTACTGGCAGGTTCAGGGCCAGCAGGCAATTACTGGACTAGGATGGTGTGACTTTCACTCAGACACAAAGACAGATTTAACAGTAGAGAGAGTGGTGTGACGATAGATTTACTGCTAAAATGAAGGCTATTATAAGTCAGACATGTATTATGGCAACACTTACATGAGCACTGTTTTCCATTTTACTGTCTTGTCTTTGTTCCAAATAATGGTCTTGATAATTTATATAATCTAGTGAGGACCTCAACTGAATGGATCACGTTCCCTGGCAACTCTGATTTTGCGACGAAAGTTTTAAATAATGATATTGTTATGGCACCCCTTTAGATCACTTACATTTTCACGGGACTCTTACTAACATTTTCTAGAGCTTTAAACTGTATCACACTATCTTCAGCAGCTGATGATATTAACTCACTCGTCAAGGAGATCTGTTAACCTGTTAGCGCAGCAGTAATTAATCCTAATTATTACGTCTGCCAAGGAGGTTATGTTTTCACCTGTGTCTGTCTGTTTGGTTGGTTGGTTGGCTGATTGGTTGGTTGAATGGTTGTTTGATAACAACAGCACATTTCTGACAGTACCAGTGATGTCTCTGCAAATATTCACTGTTTCCTTTTCACTGCCATATCATTTCCAAACCAAAATTAGCATGTATCAGTTT
>JARJLU010020372.1:0-137298 GCA_030272975.1 Sparidentex hasta
ACTCTGATTTTGCGACGAAAGTTTTAAATAATGATATTGTTATGGCACCCCTTTAGATCACTTACATTTTCACGGGACTCTTACTAACATTTTCTAGAGCTTTAAACTGTATCACACTATCTTCAGCAGCTGATGATATTAACTCACTCGTCAAGGAGATCTGTTAACCTGTTAGCGCAGCAGTAATTAATCCTAATTATTACGTCTGCCAAGGAGGTTATGTTTTCACCTGTGTCTGTCTGTTTGGTTGGTTGGTTGGCTGATTGGTTGGTTGAATGGTTGTTTGATAACAACAGCACATTTCTGACAGTACCAGTGATGTCTCTGCAAATATTCACTGTTTCCTTTTCACTGCCATATCATTTCCAAACCAAAATTAGCATGTATCAGTTTGCTTTTTCAGTATAGGTAAACCCAAGAACACACCAGAAAAAAAGACTCTGGGCAGACTCATCAGACTTCATCCAGACATTTAAACATGTATTACATAGTCTTAATTCCTAATAATCTGAATCACACACACACTGTTTTTATTGGAGAGCTGATGATGGGAGTAATTAAGGAGTGAGAGATCTCACTTGTTTACTGCAGTCTTTAAAGTCAACGCCAACTGAACGATGTTCGAGCACTTCTTGAACAGATGGCAAAAGTATTCACGCACCAGCATCCTATTGTCTCACTCCATAGAAGAGCACTGGAAAAGGTGGGAACATGAACATGTCCACCATGTGTTTCCATCACTGCTGATCAGCGCTGGAGCCAATTAACACCAGTCACTTATGCAGAGTCATTTAACGGTAAATTAATGCTGATTTTGTCTTTTCCCACTGAAGACAAAAGCCAGACGTGACTTGTTTTTTTTTTATCCTGTTGTATCAGTTAATGTGGATGAAGACATGAACTCAGTCAGTAAAAGTTGTTGAGCCTGTTTTGTTAAAAGGTGGTGATGGGCATCCAGTGGGTTTTATTACTTTATTATTTCTATTACCTCCAACTTAGGGGTGGATTTTGGATCGTTTTACAAAGGGCCTTGGCTCAATTTGAGCGATCACACGTCTGCAACAAATGCTGACTGCTGCTAAACTCAGAGCCAAAGAACAAAGACGTGAAGAGAGAAAGTGTTAAATAGATCTCTATATCACAAAGGCCATAAATGACACAGCCGCCACATGGCTCGCTAGAGAAAAGGGGAGTAAGTGGAATGTTGGGGGGGGGTTTGGGAGGAAGGAGGGTGGGAGGCAAGGAGAGATAACAAGAGGAACTGTTTACAGACCCTTTTTTTTTATTTTCACATCATCCTTGGCAGTGGAAGCAAGAACATCCACCGTCATCGACAACAAAAGGGACCGAAACATGTAATCACAGCCTGTCAGGAGCATAATAAAGTCAGATTTATTAATATCTACACGTGCGCACGACCAACAATAAGCACCACAAACACACGTCAAACACACATCCGCACAAGGATATCTTAAGACATTACAAAACACCTCATCTCAAAATGACCCTCGTTTATTTATATGAGGAAAGCAGTGGGTTAACAATCCTCCGAGCTCTAAAGAGTGTTGCCACAATACACTTATCGGCAATGGAAATACATGCATATAGTCCATCACTGTGACACACTGATATTGTCATCTATGATGATAAACTTTCCCAGTCAGCCTTTAACTACCGCACATCCGCTAATGAGTTTTCTACATGTTCACGACAGGGGAGAGAGGCATATTGCATTGGTCTTGTAATGCAAAATAACCTGTTGATGTATGGATTGTGATTAACTGGATAATACTATGTGTGTGTGTGTGTGTGCGTGTGTGTGAGAGAGAGAGAGAGAGATTGTGAGAGTGTGATCACAATTAGACTTTGTGGGGATAATGATACAGGAGGAAAAGGTCAATTTCCTCCATGGTGTTTAAAAGACAGCAGATGAGAGTGGGAGATCAGTGAGATGGAGGTGTAATGATCCCTGTGGGAGAGAGGGTCATTTTAGCATTACAGAAATGTATGCAAGTAAGATAAAGCGAGACAGTAAGCATTCAAGATAGTCCTAGCACTTACATCAAGGTTGCATTTTAACAACAGTAAAATAAAGATAATGTCGCAGTCACAGTCACAAAAGGATTTATTATTCTTGGTCTCTGGATATTCACTGAAGCTGGCCGGTGTCCCACAAAGTGGGTCAGGCTCTCTTTGGGTTACAAAATAATCCAGACCGACCTCCTTCCCAGATTGTTAAATACTGATGTTTTGTCACGCCTCTCGGTGTCTCATACGGACACACAGTAGGCAATTTGTTCAATTTTACCAAGGCGCCGCCACATTTCCTTTCCTCTCCTCAATCAAAGGAACAGAACATCATATTATCAAACTTGTGTTATGATTCGGTGCCTTAAAAAATATGTTCTTATTTGTGCCCCCGGTTCAGATTTGAGAGGGCATATTTGTTAAAAAAAATGCTCTGTGCTTTTGTCTATTAGTGGTGGTTCACAGTGCAGCTTCTAATAATCACTGCTGTCTCAGATGTGAAACATATACCTGTTTTGGACTGCCCTTAGAAAGACTGAACATGAAAGAGTCTGTCCGTGTTTGATCAAAAGCTGTTTTTGCGCTTCTATCTTTTTAGAGAGCATCGTATGGCCATGCCGAAGTTGTGACAATTAGTCAGTGGAACAGGTTAAGGGAAAGTATCTGGTAAACTTAACACCAGATATTTGTGCCGGATCCTGCTGGAACAGGATCATTTGTCAGTATCAAAATCTATAGCTAATGTAGTGAATATATACATGTCATCTTCTCCTTCATTCTTTTATCTCCCCTTGGATATACTCATAAGTCACTTGCATACCTATTTTGGCTACAAATAGCTCACTTAAAAAAGAGAGAGCGAGGTCAGGTAAGGCATGCGAGCAGGTGAGTTAAGCTATGCTGACATGCAGTTTAATATTTTTCAGCGTCTTTTTCAATGGTAGTTCCGAGACTCATGGGAACGTGTCATGTCAAAACCATGTAGAATATTCTCATGAGAGGATGGACGGCAGTAACTACAAGATATATATATATATATATATATATATATTTTTTTTTTTTTTTTTTATGGCTGCCAGCATATCAGTATATCATATCACAATAGCCTACCTCTCCCAAGTTGATCATGCCTTGGAGAACATGCATGGGAACAATCTGGAAAAAAACAACCTGTATACTGTTTTCTGCCGGATGAAAGCTATCACATTCAGAGCTACCAGAGCTTAATGATGATAAACTCATGTCCAGTGTGCGAAAAAGATGAATACTCATTACCTTAATTATGGAAGCGCAACTGACTTGCTTAAAAGTCTTAAAAGTGAAGAGCCTTTCTTTCAACTAAACGTATACTAGATATAAAGGAACTTGATGATCGTTTCTGTTTCACAAAGGCTGAGATAAACTGGCCATTCATGAATTACATGAAGTCCCCATATGATCCCAGTCCTATGTGAGGAAGGCTCAGCTTGGACTCACCCTCCCCTCCACTCTCTGCCTCCGGGGGAGTCCACAACCCAGCAAGTCTTTTCTACCACTCCTGAGCCTGCAGCTGCTTCCCCACCGTGAAAACACAACAAAAACACACTGCACTGCAAACTTCTGCTTCAAAGATGCCGAGCAGTCAGAGGAGCAGCTGACACATGGAGATTTGTCTGGGAGTTTTAGAATATCTTTGAGATTGCTTAGAGCCATGACAGTAATGTACATTTGGATAATTAATGCCTTGAATGGAAGTGTTACTCATCTCATCAGATGTTTAGCGCACGACAAACTCTTACGTAATTTTATTTACAGAGGACAAAATAATATAATTATACAAGTGAAAGTGGCATTACCTTATACTGCAGTAATACTAAGCCTATCACGACCTTAGTCACGTATACAAAATTTGAGGACTGCCAGCTCTGCACGGAGCAGGTGAATTCGGAAGATAGCTGTGATCCTGCAAGCATGAAAAGGAGGTTTAGATTCAGGGAGGAGAAAAGGTAAAAAACGAAGGTTTTAAAGCCAAAAAGAGCTCCAAACTAAACGTCAGAAAGCATTTCCTCACGTTTAAAACAGTGAACATACACATTTAAGCATGACGGAGATGGCCTCTATACCTTACATCTCTCGCAGATGTATACATACATTTAAAAAAACCATCAGGTATGTAGAAAACTGCAGTTTAAAGCACTGCAGCATGTATTCATTTAACATCCATTTTCAATTGGCTTGACGGAGTGCAGGTCCATATTTACAGCAACAGCCCAGAGGACCAAATTAATTTCACTAGTTAATTTTGGCATGTTGTGCCAGTGTATGCCAGTCCTGGTAAATCCACTGTGAACCTCAAGTGTTCCTGAGATATTTGGCTCCAAGGTAATTTACATAAATCTACATGTTAAATAAGATGCCTCAAACGAGGGCAACATTATGCAAATTCCTGAAAACTAATTATTATAGCTATTTATTTTTGGTTTCATTTGAGAATGCCATAAACTGGAGGTCACTGCAGCAGTGAGTGCACCATCACCGCGAGGTGTCATTTGGCTTGTGTCATGCAATTAAGGCGACTCTGTGGACAGCAGGACAACAGTGACATTGAGTTTACAGTTGAATTAGAGCTGCATTAATACTTCTGTTGTTGTCCTATCGTTTCTGAAGCGATGTTCACACAACAGGAGCCCTCTTAGCCCTGATTTTGCAAGTGCCACTGGGTTTTGGGAAAACTCAGACAAAAACCCCAGATCAGAGGCAAATGACCGCCGTGCGACAATCCCCATGTCAAACAATTGCCTGCTGCCTGCACATCCCACCCCACTCCTCCACCCAAAAAGTTCTCTTTTTTCCTTGTACTTCCTTGTTTTTTCAACACAAAACATTGCACAAATGTGGACAGCTTGGACAGTGTCATTCCCATATCACATCGTGCATCTGTGAACGACTGCAAGACTCCTGATTACAATACTGAAAGTTTCATAATGTGACGCAGACTCTTGTAAGGGTGAGTGTTTTGGGCAACCAGTTTGCCTTTTCACAAGCCTGTCATCATCAGAAAAAAAAACAACCATTTATTTATTTAACCATTATTTATTTAACCATTTGAAAATGAAAGCAGCGTATTACCAACTATGTTCATCTTAGTGGAACTGGAGCAGTAAAGAAGGATGGACAGATGGTCGGGTTAAACAAGCACAGCATTTTCATTCAGAAGACCACTGTTCATGTCCAGTGTGACCCCATAAATCAAAAGTCTAAATGACTAATGTAGTGAAGTTATGTTTAATAAAGAAGTTACTTTGGTAACATACATAGGAAGCACTTTTGTGTAACCTAACCAAACTGCTACTGTACCACAAAGATCAGGTGCGTGTGTCGTTATGCTGCATCGGTCATGTTATTTTAGGAGATGCTGACAGTCAAACTATTCAGTTGTTTAGCTATAAACTTGTGTTGCTCCAAGTCCAATATTCACTCTGTTTGGGTCTCCACCAGCTTCTGACAAAATGATCTTTTTTTTTTTTTTTTTTTTTTTTTTTTAAGTCATTAAGGTTAAAGGTGCACCATGTAGTTTTGGAGAAGACATGTTAATTAGAAGAAAAAAAGTTTGTTTCTGCTTACAATAACTAAACAAACAAACTATCTTTGTTTTCTTGAATGAGTAAACTGACATTAATTAACAAAACAATTTCATACAGGGTTTCTAGCCTCACTGTGCTGTGGGGACCTTATTTCCCTCTGTGAACAGTTTGTTTTATTCAGCTATGGAAAAAAATACATACCAAGTTAATATTTAGGTATTACCTCATTAATATTATAAATATTAAAATGCTGGGTCTAAAGTTCTCCAGAAACACATAGTTCCCCTAAAGCATCTAAATTCTAGCCAATAATTAAGTCAATTTTTTGCTGCAAAACAATGAGCTGAAGATAAGTTTTTTTTTGTTTTGTTTTTTGTTTTTGTTTTTTTTGTTTGTTTTTTTAAGGCATTGTGTTTTTAAAAAATGACTAATAAGCTTACTATGTAACTTGTAAAGAGCTTCATAAAGTTTAGAGGTGGACGATGATTCTCTGTGATTTCATTACTGTGAGCTGGCTCTTTCATATCATATATATTGTCCAACGTTGATAAAAACAAAAAGTGTGATTTATGCATGTAATGTTTGTAGTTGTGTTCGCCCATTGTATGGAATTACTGTATGCCATAATCCCTTCAGCACATTTATTGTATTTTCACCTCTAATACTTTAAGCCCTTATTCTCCTTTCTGTAGTTGATATGTGCACTGTTGTCCACAGGACGCTATGGGCATTCTTCCCCATCGGCCCTGTCTTTTTTACCCTTATGTGTGCACCCCACTTCTGATAAACACTTTACAGGCAGCACGTGTTGGTAAATTTTTTTTTGTTTTTGTTTTCTAAGCGCTGTGTTGCACACAAGGGCGTTTGTGTGGATGGACTTGCTGTTGGTCGTGTCACAGCTAGAGGACAAAGAGATGCACAGAGAGATAAATACATCTCGCCCATACACACATATCTCTGCAGGCAGGCGCCGCACGTGTGTGTGTGTGTGTGTGTGTGTGTGTGACAGCACACTGTGCGTCACGCTGCTGTTGGGCTATTCCTGGGGAAAAACTGCAGCAAGCAGTCGCATTAGGCTTGGAGGGTGAGTCACCAGGATGTCCAGCAGGGATCCGGCCCGCCACGTTGCTCAAGTTACCATCTAATAACTATGACAGTTTACACATTCAGCTAAAAACAGACCGGGGAGAGTGAAGGTAAAGACTGGCAATGACTGAATATGGACCCACCTGGTCCAGCTTGGGTAGGGGATACAGCTAAAACACTAGCGTAATGAAACTTTAACAAATTAGGTTGTGGTTATGTAAACATTTTATAGCAATTCCCATTCATGAGTAATTAAGTTAACTTAAGTCAACAACATAACTTTGGTTTAACTTAACCTATTGAAAAGACAACACAACTCACCACTCTCCTCCTCCTGCACTCAGTAATCGACTTGTCAGGGCTTCCCCGCAACGAGCAGGCTGCTGGGGGAGAGTGGTGAGTTGTGTTGTCTTTTCAGTAGCAATCCGGCAAAGCTAGCAGATGTCTGATGCCTCTAACTACGTGCCCTATTTGTACTATTGCTGAAGTGTGGTGCTGTTCTGAGCATTATTTGTGGGTATGAGTGGCTTTTTGATAGCATTTTCTTGGTTGGAGGCATAGACTGCAGTATATTGTTATCATGCAGTCTTTTCTGAGGTTGCTAAAAGCTACATAAGCGAGCGGTCGATAAGCTTGATCTCTCGAGGGGGGGGGTCTTTCTCTGTGTCAGAATAACCCTTTAAGTGAGTGCTGCACGTATATTACCTGATGTAAGCAGTATTAATTGCCTAACTTGGGACTGAGTGAAGTTGTTTAGCCCAAAGTATAAGCTGTAGATCGATAATGATTTTTGTGCCTAACCCTAACCAAATCCTGAGCGTTTAACAATGTTCATAACAATCCAGGTGTCATAATGTGTCATACCATGTGACATTGCATGTTACTTATTGCCAGCTTGCAAGCTCAAGGCCACTGACCAAGCTGCTGTGTTTGATGAGTTGGAAGTGAAAACATGTTGGTCAGGCTTGCTGCCCGGCACCATTTCTATCTGCTCTCACATGTCCATTATAGACTTAATGAATTAATACAATTATATGTTTTCCTCCATTGTTGGAAGGTAACACTGTCAGGAAAACGCTGCTGAAGGGAAAGCAGCAATAATGTCACTTGGTTACTCTATGGGAGGAACAGTGGACTGTTTCCACTGTATTAAAAAGGCAAAGCAAAATGAAATCTGACATTGCCTATCATGCATTATTAAGGCATCAATATGAGGAAAAAAAAAAAACATGTGCACGTAATCATGTCAGTGTCTGTGCATAAATGCAAAACAAACACACCACATATGTAGCAGCAGCTGGGAGATACACAATATGTGCAGATATGTGTCATATTCACATGTATACAGAAGGCGCTACATGAACAGCGGATGTTCTGGTGTTAGAATGTGTCAGCATACATTTTCAGTATATTCAGCACCTGTTTAAATAGGCTTTAATAGCGTCAGAGCAGTTGGCATTGCAAAATGTAATTTAGTTTTGATGTGCGAGTGTCTGCTTTAGATGTGTTTCACTGACGATCCACAGAGACGCACCGTGGATGGAGAACAAGGGTGAACCCCAACGTGAGCTCCTACCTTCTGTGCTTGACATCATTCCTCCAGGGGTGCAGATGTGACGTAAATGCAGAACCACACATTATCTGGTTACAGTGCATCTCATGGGAAATTAAGCAGTTCCCAGAGAAAGAGGTTCATTACAGTAAATGTAGACATACTGCATGTTCCTGTTGGATGTGTTTGGCTGTGCAGCGTTTTGGCTGGTAATTGTCATTTTTTGCCTCAAGCTGTCTTGACGATACAAACAGTTGTCTGGGATGTGCATGTACCTATGCAGTAAGGTTTTCTCAGCTCAGTGTGAGCCGCATTCATGAGTTTTGGCCTAAGTAAGTCTGATCTGCTGCACAGTTCTTGAGCTCAACTTCACTGAATGGCTCGGAACTGTAAGTCTGCACCATCAGCATGCTAACACCCATAGGAAAGGTTTCACGTTGGCAGTCATCATGCATCCCGCAGAACCGCCAACCTCTTCTACAAAAACAGTCCAATCAATCTGTAGAGTCATTTGTTAAATGACAGCGCTGTGACAAGGAAATAATCCCTCAAGAGCCTTCCACCAACAATAGAGCACGCAGTAATGGGGCCCACACAAGATTTATAAGGAACCTACCTGTGTGCCGATTGCCTCCTCATGACTGTGTTCACACTGAGTGTCCATTTTCTGCTCAGGCTCAAACATTTGGTCAAAAAAAGCAAATTCTGACTTACTATCGACTTCAGCCCATTAAGCCGGTGGTTAGTCACCAGGATAGGTGGCTGCTATTATTTTCGCCAAAAGCTGGAAGCCAAAATTGATAACATGTCACCAGTGTGGTGTAGAGGTGCCCGTTAGCATGATGTCAGTGTTGAGGGGTTCTGATGAAACCTGTGTTCATGGAAAGCACTCAGAGGCTCACAGAAGTAAGATGGGACCACCACTGTGTGGGCCCACTACCTTGTGTCAGCTGATTTCTTCCTGTTGTTGAATTAGATCAGGTGGAGATGTACACCTATTACATGTGGGCTTTGAAATATCTCTGGGAAATCAGCCGTAAAAAGTTAACTGTTCTCAAAATCCTCGTCGGTGAGTAAATAATCCCAGGTTTCTCTGGTATTTAGAGTGTACAGTGGCTAAAAAAACGTGGGTCTCACCATTGACATTCAGCAGGGAGAGCGGTTGTTTTCATTTGTATTCTCCGAGCCGACCCCTCTTCATTGTGCCGTTGCAATGAGTCAGCTATCAGCAAAGTAGCCGGCAGAGGAAAACAATGCTCTGCCTTCTTATGATTCTGATGGAAAACAAATGACAAAAATAGCATCAAGGTCCTGGAGGTTCGAGGAGAAGGAAGAATGAGAGAGACAGAGGATTGATACAGGGAAATAAAAAAGTAAATGCCCAAGTTTAAGATGTAAAGCATTTGCTACGCTACTTGGGTTATGCTCTGTTATTGTGTCGACTTTGCTGGGACTTCTGTGCATGTCCTACAGCGTCCACAGCACTTGAGGGAGGCAAAAAGGGGAGCGAGCAACTAGCGATGTCTTTCAAGTTTGCTGTTGCAACTGTTGCTCTGAAAGAGATAAAAAAAAAAATACTGTTGCCTTGAGTCCAAAACAATTCCCTTCTGCACATATTTTCTACCCTGCATACAATAAATACAAAGTCATTTACAATAAGGAGCAGTACAAATAAATGTTAAGCATTTGTCTTTATTGACGGGAAATCAGAAAACTGTCTTACAAAAAAGAAGTGTACTTCCAGTGGACACTGTGGGAATTTTTGAGGACAGTACGTTATATTGTACATACATGAGTTACATAGAAATTAAAATGTGTGGCTGATGGTCATTAGTCCTTTCATTCTGGACCAGACTGAAATACCTCAACATCTATCAGATGGTTTGCAGTGAAATTCTGTATTATTACATTGTGATATTCGTGCTCCCTAGATGATGAACCCTTCCAAGGTGTTCGCCTGAACCTGATGTTCAAAATAAAGGCTTGGCAATCAAGTTAGCAGATGTGACTTTCAAAATAAAACAGCTCATACGGTTTGACATATTTGTATGACTTTTAAAACTACTATCTTTGTACAAATGATCACGGTTTTGTTAGGTCTAGACAAAAAACTACCGGTTAAGGTTAGGAAAAGACCATTCTCTGGGTTTAACAATTCCAGTCTTGTGATGCAAAATACTGTAAAAAAAAATTACACTGCAACTCACTGTTCTGGCTGGTTCAGCCAATGAAACAACGGAAACGGGGAATAAATCTGAGCAGAGGAATTTGACAATTTGAGTGAAATGAATTGCAACTCAGTGCTCTAAAACACACAAAGGGTGGAATGAAAGATGAAGTCTGTGAAATGAAGGTGAAGGGAGCCAGAGGCAGAGAGAAGAGAGCAAAACAGGCTGACGCAGCAGACTGAGATATGCTCCCACACACCACTGTGGGACCGCCTGACACCAGTGACCCAGCCGCCAGAGAGAAACAATGTGTTGCCTGCTAACGGTACCAACGGAAACAAATCCTAATAGAACGAAGCCTGATTCTGGGAAAGTACAGGGGAAAATACACACAGCAAGATGAGTGATTAAGCTGCAGTTTTTAATAAACACTTGAATGTCACAATACTCAGGGATCAGATGAAATTGTTCCGACCCAGAAAAATAAACAGGTCAGAAAGTAAAAAACGTCTTATTGATGAAAAGGCTTATTAATGCCCTTTTACACTCATTTCCTTAATCATCAAAATGTTTTTCTCAGATGAGTGTTTGTCATTGTTTTCACGGTCTCCATGCATGTGCGTCTCAAGCTACGTCGTATGTGCTCTGCTGATGGACAAATGGACATATAGAAGAGTGTAGCAGTGAACAGCTAAATACAAATTGAGTTTTAGGTTGAGGGAATGGCAACTAGAGACTGTAGAGAATAAGAATAGATTCCACTACATTCCAGCATGCACCTGTCAATATACTGGGTTTTACAACCCTGTTTCCCAACCACTTGGGATGCTTTGGATCTTATTTTGAACATGTGCAACTTCATCATGAGTGAATACTTACAAAAACAAAAACATTTTAATATCTTGTCATTGCGCTGCATTCGATTAAATATACTGTATAAAATTCACAATATACAATTAAATAGACTGTAAAATGTCCCAGTTGAGCTTTGGTTCAAATTAAGAGATGTGGACACAATGTCCCAATGGGGGCCCATTTATTCCATTGAAAACAGCTTATTGGGTGCTAACTTGTGGATTCTGATTGGGCCTGAAGCTGTGTGTGCTTTTAAAAATGTCTCCTGTAGATTTTCCGGAACCTTGATTCCAATTTGCACATTTTAGGAATATGGAAATAATTTCAACCAGATGAGGGGATTGTACCCGCCAGCAATACTCCAAGTTAAAAGTGAGTAGGTGTGAGGTCAGACGCATCAGGACATTGACTTCAGATTGTATGTATATTGTAATCATATTGTGTATGATATCACTAACAAAACACTGGATTTTTTAAACAGAATTACTGATATCATGACCAGTCCTCCTGGCGCTTTCATCGATCCATCTGTGAGTTGGTAATCTCAAAGTGGAGTTTACCTCGACTCATCCGACTCGTGTCTCCTTCCTCTTTCCTGTTTTCTTGTATTTTACATGATGGATATATTGAAATGACACTGTATCCATGGATCAGTGGACAGAGTGTCCTCTGTCTTCCTTCTCCTCCCTCCTCCACCTTTTAGTATCTCCTCCACTCGCTCCCTTGCTGCTTTCCTTCTCGGCAGAGCACCACTTTCTTACAGTATCCATGGCAACATGCGCTGATGATGCATTTACCTGAAATTTGGCTGATGAAATCAACCATGGGACCGCAGCACTCACCCCTCTACAATGAATGTTTTGTACCAGCTGCTGAGCTGTCTATTGTCAGTGTCGCCATCGGCCTGTCGATGTGAAAGTCTGCCTCTGAATGTGTCCTTGTTTAACCGCTATGAAATGCACAATTCACTGGTCGACTTTTTTTAACTTACAAAACTTACTAATGCAGGTTCAGTCAGGAGTAAAGGTTAATATTGTTGATCATCTGCTTGTGGTATTTTTTCACGACACTGATCAGTACATCTGTGAAATACAGTTCCCAGAGTTCCACTTAAAATCAAAAGCATACGTTGATGAATAGGAATGGGAATTGATAAGATTTTAACAATTCTGATTCCATTATCGATATTGTTTATCAATCCGATTCCTTATTGGTTCTCTTATTGATTCTCATTACATCAGGGAATAAGTACAAATTTGTTTGTTTGTATGAACTTGCTGTAATATCTGATCAGAAGACACAGCACAGAGTATACACAAATTGTGTGTAGCAACCTCAGAACAAACCTAAAAGTAGGTGAGATACTTCTCAATGTAAAGTCCAGGGACCCATAGCCTAGGGCAGTGTCTCTCAACCAGTATGCCAAGGCACGCTGGTGTGTGCCTTGAAAGATTATCAAGAGTGCCTTAGGATTAGGAAAGTGTCAATTTTTAACATTAATTGGTCCAGACAAATAAATAAATGTTTGGCTTTTTAAGCCTAACTGCCAGTACGTGCCATAAAAACTAAAAACACGAGACCTACTTCCTGCAGCCTCTGAGCTAGCCAGACTCCCGTCATCATCTAAATTTGATGGACAATGACAATGGAGATGAATCGTATAGTAAAAGTTTACACAATTAAATGGCGTCCACATTAACAAAGTAGACAGGGCCTGTCCTGCCTGGAGAGTTTAAAGTTACCTTCGGCATTAATAATAGATGAAATCCTGTTAGCTCCGCTGCTACTTGACTCATTTGCATCGCTAAGTATTGGTGTATCAAACATGCAACGGTCCTGCAAATGAACTGCGTGATGTGTGGCCAAATGTTCCTGCATATTGGAAGTAGTTCCCCCCTTTGAGGAAACAAAACAATGCAGTGCGTGTGTGACGTCATGATGTATTTGCAACGAGCGGAATCGTCAAGCAGGCATGCTAACGGTTCTAGGAATTGATTCACTGGGCATCGGTTCTGATGAAGAACCAGTTCTTGATTCCCATCTCTACTGATGAATGTTCTCAGTCATCTAGGTCATGGTAATTCTACTGAAACTGAGCAGTGGTGTACGATACGGCAAAAGATCAAAAGCGCAGCACCTGCTGCAGTGTTGCAGTATCAGAAGAGCGTCAGCTGTACAGCTACACTTGAAAATCTGGAGGGTTTAAACCAAAGGCATGTTTTTATATAGATCCATCCCTACCAACTCCAAGGTGCTGCTGAGGTATCTGTACAAATATTTTCAGGCAGCTGTTTTATAATCCAAACATGTGTTGTCTTTACTGAACTATGGAGATTAACACTACTACACCTTAACGCAAGAGAGCCAAGAGACTCAGACATGTAGGTGAGCTCTGGTGTCACCGTGAACTGTCCGCTGGCTGGAAGGTCAAGAGCTGATACAAAAGCACACCATAAGCATCATGGTATGAGTGTAGTGTTCCTGTGACTGAGGGGGCTGGTTCACCACAAACATGAAGAGCGAAAAATCATATCTTGAATATATCTTCTTCTTCTTCTTTGCTTTTTTTTAGCACCTTGGTTTGTAATGTAGGTTATTTTGGATCCAAGGACACCTGACCAATAACATGGATTATGACTGCTACACTGTAAAACAGCAGTGGCTGCTGAACCCAGCTACAGTGACTAAGTGTTAGTGTGTCTGGAATAATGCTCACTAACAAGACAAAAAAGTATTTTTAAACTTAACAAGGTGTAACAATGGTAAATAAAAGTTTTCTTGTAAGTTTTTTCTGACGTCTTTTATTTTGTTAAAGATTGTGTTTAACTGTCTATCGATCCATCACTTTATTAGAATTTGAAGAGAGAAGGCTATCACTGGTCCACCATTCATGGGCCCTGTGTCTGAACAGAACACGTTGGTTCAACAGTTGCTTCAGTCATCCTCTGAGCCGGTTCACTGACAGCAGTCAAAGCCTACTCGCTCTGCTGCACTGACTTTTTATTTTTATTTTACAGAAACGCTGTCCTCTTGAACGTATTCAAAACACCCTTTGCCACTTCCCAAAAGATGTTAACGTGCCCTTGAAAGCGCACATCACTTCCGGCAGATGTTCCAGTTGTAGAAAAAGGAAAATGACCCCCTGAGCCAGTGAAGTGCTTTTAATCTGACATATCGATGCAGGACTTAGTTAAGCATTTGCTGTTTGGTGTTAGATTTTTTTATTTGGATTTTTTCAAGTTCATCAGAAACGAAACAGAGGTGTCTGTAGTGACACGTTGATGTCAGGATGCCAACCATTTACCACACTTGTCAACGTAGTTCATCACTTAAGCATTTGTGCATCAGCTGTAACAGGAAAGGGCAATAAATATCAGAGGGATTCATCCTCTGAGGACCGCGAATACCTGTACAGAATGTAATGAAAATCCAACCCATAGCTGTTCAGACATTTCATCCTGGACTGACGAACAGATCGACACTGCCACCTCTAAAGACCTGGCTGATGAAAAGCCTTTACCTGAGAGGTACTTTTTACACTGTGCAGCAGATGATCCCGCCCCCACTCACACACACCAAAGAAATGAACTCCGGCTTGTGAAAAAATAAGCTGATGATATGGGTCTGCAAAGAGTACGTGCTGAAGCCAGCTCTGCCCCGGGTGTCGACTTCAGGTGCTCCAGCTCCCTGAGTGTGAGAGCAACCTGACAGTGTCTGTGTCACACTGCGCTGTCTTTTTTCACGTGTGTGGGCAGAGTATGAGCCTGTGTACCTCTGTCTTCTTTGTGTGTGTGTGTGTGTGTGTGTGTGTGCACGCCTCTTCCTTGTTATCCCTGCCTGGAAGACCCTTGCCTCAAAAATAGACACACTTCCTCCTCCCTATGTTTAAATAGCTCTGTCTCCCTACTTTATATCACCCGGTCGTCTGCTGTGTTTGTGTTATGCGTGCATGTGAGATACTGTGGTGTTAGCCCCGAGGTACTAAAATAGCTTTACTTAATCCCTCAGGTTTTCAATAGCTGTCGCCATACCTTATATCACCTGAGCTGGGCTGGGAGGGGGGGAGGCAGGAAACAAAATAGTGGAGAGGAGCGGTGGAAGCATACAAAAGAGGGGAAGAGAAGGCAGATTGGAAAGGAGACGACAGGCGACATGAGGGCATTAGGAATAATAAAGCAAACAGGGTGCACACAAGCGTGAATAAAGTCAACAAAGACAGAACAGGGAGTTTAAAAGCCTCGATTTGAATCCTCCTTTCGGTCTTCATTCGCCGTCTTTTCTTCCCTCGCCGTGGCATGACAGCCCCTCAGACGATCAGTCGGCTGGTCACTCAATCCTTCAAACAGTGAATCTTCATCCATTATTCACCCTCAGCCCTTGTACTTTCCACTACAGATTGCAGGCTTATTGCAGAGCCCTGTAATCACATCTCCCCAGAGCCAGCAGGGCCTGAACTCGTAAATGGAGGATACGTAACATCTGAAGTCGGAGCGTGTCAGGATGTCGTCCGCATTGTCGAGCTGTCAACACCTACAGAGTCACGTAACCCGCCGTGACTCACACGCGGTGGCCGTTGCTTTAATATAGCATATAATGGCCCTCAAAAAAAAGGCCTGTTGAACGGTGTCGCTCATAAACAGGCTCATTTATGTTACGCAAGTGTGAGCTGAAGCCAAACAGATCGGTTACACTGCTGCACTGTGGACAGGCTGTTGTCAAAGGGGGGGAAAATAACCAGAAAAGATCAGACCTTTTATAACATATCTTGTTCAGTTGTGTACTTACATTATCCCAAAGGTTTCCATCAATATTAAAACCCAAAGAATCCCATAATTTACTCAGTTAACGGTGCATTTTATGGTGCTCACCTGCCGCTATATGTTCCGAGAGTGAGTGAGGAAGGACGTTGGCCAACAAAACTAAACTTTACCCTTCATAAAATTACCTTGCCAGTGAAACGATGTGGCGAACGGAAAGGTCTTCAGTCTTTTCTCGGAGTTGTTCCCGATAAATGGGGCATAGTAACTGAACGCTGCTCCTCCATGTTTAGTTTTGACTCTAGACTGAAAGTGGACACATACCTGGTGACCGCAGAGCTCTGGATGGTTCATAACTTGGCAGCAGATTGCTTTATAAACCAACAGCAGGGTTTTTAAATCTATTCTTTGACAGACAGGAAGCCGGTGTAAAGATCTAAGAGCTGGAGTGATGTCATCTACTTTTTTGGATTTTGTTAGGACACCAGCAGCAGCGTCCTGAGTCAGCCACAGCTTTTTTTTCTTTCAACATTACAGGCTACAGCTGAGCAGAGACTGTTAGTCGTTTTTCCTTGGTTTCAAAAACCACAATATGGGCACTACAAGTGTCTACTCACATGCCTGTGTCTACACACTCAGCAGGTTGTGTTTGAGTTGGTCTGAAAGGGAGTATACCCGTCCACTGACCAAAGAAAAAAATATTGATGTGAGTTTCCGTGCATGGAATATTATTGAGGTTAAGTTGCTGTTGCACAAATTGCATTCTGCAGCTATTAAACTCTCAGCAGATTCGTCATCAGAATAGAGGCTGCTTGCCCGTGTTGCTTTAAAGGAGGAGCAGCGCCGCTTCCTTTGATTCTCAAATTGCTTGGACAAATTATGACTGAGGCGCTCGCACAAAACTTCAAAAGCAAATTGGAAGGAAATGAGTGAACGGAAAAAAAAATAAACGAGTGTGTGTCAGATTTTGAGAACTGTTGCAGCAGTTTAAGGGTGAAGGTAAATAGGAAAGGTTGGGAGATAATTCAGTCCTTCACCTTCCTGCACCCCCAAAGAAAGGACCTCAGCAGGGCTGAAGAGAAAGCACTTGCTCTTCTAAGCGCTGAGATTTATCAGGAGCACGCCAGGGAAGTTCAAAGTCTGTTTATCAAGTTAACAAGTTGCGAGCCCTTTCAGAACAACTGTGGTACACAATGAACCAGAGAACGGCCTGTATTTTATCAGCAGCAGCAGCGAAACAAATTATCTGCTGAGCGAAGATGCAACAGTGCTACAGTGTTGGTCACAACTTTAAAACTGTCCATATTTCTGAAAGTCTGTCATTTATTATTAACCTCGTTTAACAGTGGAAGGAGATACAACTCTGATACTCTGATACATGACCACACAGTAACACATTCACAACCCTATTCTCCCACTGTTCTTTTATTGAACAAATGACTGATGTTCACACAGACACATTTTATATATGCTCGTGTCGATGAAAATAAAAATAAAAGCTATTGTCTGGTTCATCAATGTTTTCTTGTTCTCAGAGCGTTTGCAGGTCAGAGCAAAATATGTACGCGGTCAGGAGATAAACTGATGTACATACTTTGGCTTGTGGCGAGTTCTCTGGCACAAAATAGCACAGAAAACACAAATGACCCCGAGACAAAAATACCAGACACAACATGTTCCGAGCTGAACACAGGGATGCAGGACTCAGGAGAAAGGAGCTGGGCAAAGGGTGAGGTCAAAGAACCCCAGCAAAGGTAAGAACCAGACATACCCTGACAAAACTGGGAGCTAAGCCTGGAAGTCTTGACACAGGGGACAAAGAAGAACTGACACTGGTGACTGGGAGCACATACTAAATACACAAGGGAGGAAGGGATATCTGTGCACAGGTGAGACACATCAGGACTAGAAGCCCAGATCCCAGACCAGAGAGGTGGGTGAGCAACATGAAGTGAAACAAAGAAAAGATCAAATATAAACTTAAATATACATATATGTGTGTGTGTAGGGTATATATAAATACACACACACACACACACACACATTTTCACATATTCATATTTACGTATAGACTCATAATTAGGCTACATACCATGTTGCATATCATGTTCACATATCTGGGAGGTGGAGGGGATAATGGTGGAATTATAAATGACCAGGCTGCCCTGCCAGGGACCACAGTTCAAGGCTCTGTCTCAAAACAGATGACACTACTGGATACTCTTGAGAAGACCATGGGAAATTTTTCTAGCTGCATTTTTGGCACCAAAACCTGGTGTTTTTAACAAGAAAATCAGGGTCTTTGTGACCAAAACAGGCATTTTTGTGCCAAAACACAGTGTTTTCTGAACCCTAACACAGTGGTTTAAACCTAACCATGGGATCAGCGCTGTGACCAGAGTGAAATTGGAAAACGAGGAAAAATTAACTTAAAGTTGTTACTTTTTCCAGTGACATAATTTTCTTCAGACTTTTGTTCAGGCACTTGGGTTGATAGTGCCTCTGCCTCTTGAGCCCAAACCACCAATTGCTTGTCTAACTCTCAATGATCAAGTTAAGAGGCTCTGATTTGAGAGGTTAGAAGCTGTAACTAGGTGCGACATTCGCATCAGGAGGACAGGAAGAGCATATTCAATTCAGACCAAATAACCAGATTTTACTTGTATATCTTGTACAGTTTCGCCGTTTCAAGGACAATACTTCCCTCCAAAACACATCTTGTGAGTATTTTTGAGAGGAACACCATCAAAGCTAAATGCTAACAAGGCTGGAAAAATGGCTATAATAACTTAATGAAGCAAATGTAAGAAAAATAAACAAATCCAGGCAAATGGGGGGACAAAATAAATACATACAAGTCCAGATGTGAAACATGTTCCCGGCTGAAATTAATTAGCAGGCAGCAGCAGAGAGCAGAGTGAACCTTTGCAGTGTGTGCCTATGCTGGCTTCAGGTAACGGGTACGTGACATTCTAGAAAGTTCAGAGGTGTCTTAATGAGATTGAGGTCTGTGCACAGGGCCAGCAGGAGAGAGAGGGAGTCGGTTACACACACACACACACACATGCACACACACACACACACACACACACACCGACACAAACACGTGGTTACAAAAGTACAAGATAAGAAATAAAATGAACTACCCTCCGTATTGTTCAATGTGATCCAACACCTCACCTGTACACACACACACGCACACACACAAAAGCCATCCAGCGGTATCACATGATACTAGAGGAAGCGCAGGTGATCAGCTCAGTTCCTTTTTGGATCTCCTTCCACTGTAAAGGATAATTATCAATTAAACAGCAGCTGGATGGATCAGATGTTGTTTCTGTGTGTCAGTGCGCGAGTGTGTTCATGTTTTGGGCCTACATCTGTGCCCGTGTGTGTACGTGGGTGTGAACGCGCGGCCTGGTTGCGGTTTTGCAGAACAACCTTATGACAATTTAATGAATTAATCAGAGCTTATGGGTTTCTCGTTGTTGGATCATGTTTAGCTTGTAGCAGGCGACGCGGGGCCAAAAAAACCCTGACCTAAAAATAACAAAAGGGAAACGGATCCACTGGCGCTGGGCCAGAGCTATCATGTTGATTTGCTCTGGATTAAAATACTAGCGAGGACAGGTGAGACTGCGTGCCACTCCTGTCGCATCGAAGAAGAATAATGTAAGATGACTGGAACATCGTATATCGTACAGCAGCTTCTACTATTTCAATCCAATGAGAGTTTTTTTTTTCTTTTCTTTTTATTATTACAGAGGTAGCATTTCTAGAAGCGGCGCCAAAAACTGGTAATGTAAGTCTGACCTTTCAAAAGCTGTGTTTCAGAGCCGTATTTGACTGTGTGTAGGTGTGTGTTCATGTTTCTTCAAAATTGGACAGGTTCACCAGTTAATATACCAGGGCAAAAAAAAGGGGGGGGAGGCTGCTCATTATTAGTCCTGAACAAGAAATTGATGTATTTTTTGAGGCATAAAAAGTTAAAAGGTGCATATGGAGGAGTTATCACTGTGCAGAGGGACAGTGTTGGTGATTAGACTGCTAGCACTGAAGCACTGGTTCAGGACAGGCCATGGCTAGCCGCTTAGCATGCGCCCTTCGGTAGATATCTCTGCAACAATACCTAGATGTATAACATCAAAACTACTGTTTCTTCACTTTCTGTTATATTTTGCATTGAATTGATTTCAGTGGTTGGTGTTATAGTAGTTGTTTATAGTACTTTAAGGCCTTAAGGCCTCATGTTTTCTTTTGAAAAATTGAAATAATTAATAACACATGGCATGTGTTAGTTTGTTACATAAGATTGGTAACAGAGTCACTTGCACAACCCTATAACCCATTTTTTCAAGTCCACATTCTGGTAGTGACAGGACATGGACAAGGTCACTGGCCTATTTACCAGCACTGACGCAGAATTAACCTGTCAGAAAAGTGGCATCCATTATTATAATATTAGTCCCACCTCAGGGTTTAGTCTGGTCCAGAAATGTCCAGGGCAGGGAGTGGGCGTGGACCCCCAATGCCTGAACTTGCCGTCGGGTCTGCATTCATGGCATCTGACACATTATCTCCAATATCAATTGTTAATGCATTCATAAATAAAGGTGAACAAGATGGTCATTTGAACTCAAGAACTTGCTTGAGAAACACCACATTTTTAAATTCTCCATAGGCTACCTAATTAGTCTGTTCTCAAGCTATTGTTTGTATCAGTGGTGCTACGTGAGCTCCCTTTAGTGGTGGGAATCCCAGAAATGTTTATTTTTTTATTTTTTTTATTTTTTTTGGAAAAGAACATAAATGAATTTAAAAACAATACTATCAAAAAAAACAAAAACAAACAAAAAAAAAAAACATGCTTTTTGAAATTAAATTATTTAAGTGTAATGTTATTAAATGTAAGTTTGTCTTTTCTGTAATGAGCATACATGATCCATGATTAATTAAGCGCTAAACTGTGATGACCAGATACTACTGCAAGGTAAAATGAAAGGTTCAGAAACACAAAAAAACTCCAAACCTGAACCATCAGGAGGAGAAGCACATAGCAGGAGGAGCACATGTTGAGCAGCCTTGCAGCTAACGTTAGTGGCAGATTGACTCAGAAATGTGAGGAGATATGACTCAATGTTAACAATATTTCTATCCTATTCTATTTCCCGGGGTGGTACACAGTGTTAAAAGTTTGAGAACACTGACTCAAGTTTTTCACTCAGAGTTGTCTGTGCATCCACGGGTACATTGCAAACAGGACCTAAGCGTACTTTTAATAGTGACAATTAGCTGGGAATTTGTTGGGATGGACCATAGGTGGAGATGTCTGAGGTAAACCTTGATGCAGTTCAATTATTTATTTACAGTGAAAAGGTACAAGGTTTTCCTTTAAAGTGAGGGAGGCAGGAGTCAGGATACGAGGTTAGGTCCAAAAAAGGGCAAGCGGGTCTGAGGTGTATCAGATGAAACAGTGACTCACGAACCAAGACGTGAAACACACAGCAACATAAATAAATGTTGGCAACATACAGGTTGAGAGACATGACAATAACCACAGAGTACTAAATAACTAATTAGAAACAGGTGACAGTGGAAACTCATGGGAAGTAAAACATCCACCAAGGCAAATGAAGAGAGGCCCTTACAAAATTAAACAAGAAATAACTCACTAAAATATAATTACAAAAATAAATCCACTGTCCAAAACCCAAAATTAAGGCATAAGAAGAAACAATAAAAGCCAACAACAGAGATAAAAAGATCAAGTTGTAACCCACTGAATCCATGACAACACATTATACTTTCTCTTAGTACCCCCCAAACGATTAAGATTTCAGAATCCATCTGAAGCCTCTCATTTGTAATTCTAAACACCGCCAGTGGGCCACCATAGCAGTCATTAGCCTCCCAGTATTAATATGAATGAAAGCTGGGAATTATCATATGAGGATTATGATTTAATCTGAAATCATCTACTGAATGGATTGTTATATCTGTCAGCATTTTATAAAGACAGATGCTGAAATGCAGTTATGTTAGTAGAACTAAATCCACTTTGGGATTTGTGCAGCCGGCTTAATCATTACACTGTACGGCCGCTCACAACTAGAGTTTGGTTCATTTGATCTGTAGCAAAGAAAAAATAGATAGATGGTTGCCTTTTAGCCCTGACCCTGATCATGTTCAGTACATCCAGTGCATTTCCATGCCCCTGTTTTTGTGAGCGTTTTCAATTTGCTCGTGAAACCTACCTTGGCGATTGCCAGAAATTCAAAACAGTCCAAAGACCCCGAAACCGGAAGTTGTTGGTTAAAGTGGTGAAAGTTAGTTTATCTATGACAGCCAAATGCAAGCAAATGCAAATGGACATGGACACAAAAACAGCCAATAAATCAGAAACTGCTCATGTCTAACAAGACAAATCACTCAATAACAAACAACTCAACCCTGAAAGCCTCGCTGAAGTTTAGCCTCGTCCATCTACAAAGCAAGGTATCTCTGTCTATGACCTTCACATAACTCACAAACCTGATTTATTTCACACTCGTTAGGTTTGTTGCCTAGAACCCAAGGAAATGAAGTGTCAAATTTGATGTAAATTGGACATGCGAAGCATTCAATATTAATAGATTTTAAATTATCAGTGTTCACTTCGAGACTTCAGTGCTCTGGCTTCTCGGCTTTGCAGACTAAAACTCGGCTCATGGGTGATCCCTCTCGGCTGATCTCATAGAGAAGCAGACATAGACAACGTGGAGAGTAGGGTGGTGCAGCAACTTGCTGCAGTAACGTGTTGAAAAATACAAAAGGGAGAGGTTAAACAAGTCTGGGTGAGTAGGGAGATGCGGTCAACACATGTTTTCTATTGATTCAACGAGAACTGGAGGTGAGATTTTAAGTTTCTGCCAACATTATGCTAACTAACATTAGTCCCAAGGGCTGGATGGTTTCATTTTGCTTGGCAGCACAGTCAGCTGCTCCGGGATGCCTCTCTCATTGGTTGGTGGTATCGATGTAATACAAAAGATAGTAATTGGTAGAACCATGTGCCAGACAGCATGTTTTCAACAGGAACTGCACTAGTATTAATGTAATGTCATATGTTTACACAAATATAAATCATTTTTCTGCAACGATATTAGCAGTCAGCCATTGTGTAATCTGTGTTAAAATGCACCATAGGAGACTTCAAAACAGGTAATTATTGTCAACAGAAGATTTGATGGTAATAGGGACTGTGTGCCAGTAATCACCTAGCAACCGTGTATAAAATCAATCAAATACAGACTTACAAATGTATATGGAAAATTGGCTTCTCGGGGAGAGGCAGAGGGAGAAAATACTGATGTGGTTCCTGAAATAGCTTATTTTAATATTATTAAAATGGCACGTTGCAAGAGATTTGCTCTTGGAAACAGAATTGCTTCTATGTATTTGTCTGGAGTGAATTTGCGGCCACACAGGCCTGTTCTGCCTCTTTCTCTGTACATCTGGCTCATAATTTATTAAGAACACATTGATATGCATGGCACTGCGCTGCATGGCCTTATCCATATTCACCACACTCGTACAGCATGGAGACAGAGAGAGAGGGAGAGAGAGAGAGAGAGAGAGAGACAGAGAGGAATGGTGAAAGAGGTGTTTGTGTGTGTGTGTTGTGTTTGTGTGTGTATATGTTTGTGTGAACATAAGAGGTACACAGTGGACCAGATGCTTGAACTTCAACCTGAGTTGACCTACAGATCACAGGAGATAGCAACCAGCTCTAAATCTCCTGCTCCCTCTGTTACTCATGAATTACATCTAAATATTAATAACTAGCACAGTTTGGAGACATACTGGGGCTATGAGTGGTAAGTTGGATCTGTCATAACATTTTCCCTGACCTGATATCGATGCAAGATCTTAGTTAGGCCTATTTTGACATTTTTTTAAATTATGTTAATTTTGGCCCTTAAATTAAATAACATTAAATAGGCAGTATATAGGATTGGGTGGCGTCTGAAAGTGTTGTTGCAGATTGCAACTAACCAACCATCTTAAGGTAAGAAATACACAGTGTTTTTTTTTTTTGTTTTTTGTTTTTTTTTATTTTCCTAAATACTGCACACTGGACCTTTAAAGCTGCTCAAATATGGATCGAATATGTGCAACGAGTAAGGAGTTACTTGTAATTATGAACCCACACAAAATTAATGGCTGAATATGTGTATGCCAACATGTTCACCGTATTAACTTTATGAGGTACTCGTTTACCAGCGTCACCATACTGAGCTGAATTTAGATAAGCAAACAACAGCGACACCCTACTAGAGGTTAAAGTATTTAGCTTGAGGTCATGGACATCTCATGAAGGCCACTGCAGTTGAGCTTGCTGCTTCACCAACCAGGTGGCTAGTCAGTGACTACAGCTTTAAATGATGATTGTCAATTCCAAAACATGGCATTTATAGCCGTCAAACGTCTTCAGAACCTCAGTTGAAGCCATGCAAATCTGGACTTAATCTTTCAAAAATATTAAAAATTGGTAAACTCTGCTCCTTAAAAAATCAATATCCACAAATGATTTGTTTGGATTAGTACAGGCATTTGGTAGTGAGTGATTACTGCATGACAATGGCTCTATCTCTAGGAGGGAGGTTGAAATGAACAAATGTTAGGCACTGGCCTGGGTCAAGCCATGATTCATTCGTGAAGACGTGTGTGGGAGACACTAAAGCTTGGATTGATAGCCAGCTGCCTGCTTCGTCTGCATTGTCAAACTCATTTTTCCATCTTTGAATTCTGTACCATTTTGATCCCCAACTGACATACTTTGTACCTTCAGTGCACAAAAGATCCAATGGATACCTGTTGGAAACATTGCCACTCAGCGTCTTTGTTAAAACCCTGAGCACCCAGCAGTAAAATACACCAATGTCTCTGGGGTAGAGCCAACCACTGGTTCACTGAGAGGGAAATAGATTTGCCTCAGTGCCGGGGGGGCACTGCTCTACCACCTAGAGAGAGCCTGAAGCATTATTAGGACATGGAGTCCTACACAGTCCTGCGATTAGAAATGGATTTCCCTTTCCCAGTGAGGACGAAAGGCATGATGACCCCCATGAGCGTCAGCCCCAGTACAAGCCAACATCAGCAGCTATCCAACTGTGTTTTACTGCAGTGCACCAACTTTAATAGCTTTGGATGGATAAATAAAACCTTACTACCTGCCAGAACAGGAACAGAAAGGCGCAGTGTTGTGTCCCAGCACAACAATACAGCAGCCTGGTCAGTGGCCCTAGTTTGTTGCTGTAAGTACATTGGTAGCATCACTTCTTGAAGCCCTCCTCTAGTGCAGTATAAACAGTGAGAAAAGTCTGAGTTAGTGCTTGGTTGGGGTATTTGGACAGCCCTATCTCAGACTTAATTAATTGGCTACTTGACGGCAGAGGTGGTAAACACAATGCAGTGACTTTTGCTAGATGCCTATGACCCCCAGCAAGCTAAATACTTTTCTTTTTAACCTCTAGCAGGTCTCTCTGTTGTTGGCTTAACTAAATTTAGCCCAGCACAATGACATTGACAAATTAGTACCTCATGAAGGTAATATGGAAAGTGACTAAGAGTCAAGAGTGATTTGTTTTTAAATTGTTAACATACATGAATTATTGTAACTCACATTACTTAAGGTTGTGACTGAATTTAGTTATTTTGGTTTTCTGTGATTTTGGGGGAGTGGGCTAAACCAAACCAACTTGCATCTGTATCAACACTGATGATACTACATTTACACTGACATTAGTTGGTATGCACAAGGACAGTGAACAAGTTTGTCTTTCAGGCAGCTGACTAGGCTAAGACCACACAAAGTAAAATGGGTATTTTTTAATATCTTTCACTCCAGTTTCTCTTTCAAACTCAACACAGACTGAACGATGTTCAAGAGGAGTAAATTAGTGCATTCAACTAGATGTTATGTTTACATAACAGCCATGCCGAGCCAGAGGGCATAAATGCCTGACACTATGTGCTGGTAATTTACATTCAAAATGCACACAAAAGGTAGAAGTTAGCGGGTGTAATTGGGTTTTTTGACTAGGGGTACAACAGTCCAGAAGTCTTAACATGTCATAGTGTGTGAGCTGTTTGTCAGCAAGAATTACTTTAAAAATAGGTTCTATGCTGTGTCTGGTTTGACTTTCAATGTCGAGATCGCAGAGCCCTTCGCGTGTAGAACTGATACTAGAGGGGTAAGTAGAGCATCATAGTTTGAAGCTAAGCTGGCAGACCTGCGTTCCTTCAGCTCTTCTGCCATATCTTTCACCTTTCACCAAACTTCCACTTGATTTAACTGATTTGAAAAGTTCAAACTCCTGTACTGTGTCTGTTAAAATCTCACAAATCGAGGCAATTCTGTACAAAATCATTAGGGCAGCTTAGTACATCAGATGGCTGCTGGGGTCAGGTGAAGACAATGTTATCCCATAGAGCAGTGGCGTTCTCTTTCCATCACTGGATTTCACAGAGTACCAGGCTGCATGCTGTAGGTACCGAGCAAAAGGTCAAAAAAATGAGACAGTACATGAGCTCTGTGAGGTCACCCACCGTAGTTCACCTCAACTGCATTATGTTCAGGTGCAGAGCATTATGCTCCGTCTTTAGCCCTAAAACCGGGGCTTGATTTCTGCTTAGCCATGTGCATCTCTCTTTCTTGCCACTTTGTCTGCTTCTACCACTTTTCTCTGCTGCACTCCAGAGAGTCTGCTAGTAAAACTCCATCCCCTTAGCATCACACATGCACTCAGGCAGTGCATAGGGTTGTGTCAGGTCACTTGAGGCAAATCATTTGATGCTCGTAGCACACACCAGATGTGCCATACAGATAGCAGTACTGAAGGAAAAGTAGCTATGATGTGAAAACCTGATCTGATCAAACTGCTGCTATTAAAAGAAGTTGACATGCACTGCAATGCTGTTGCAGACGGTCCAGGAGTATCGTCCCAAGGAAGGATCTTTTTGCAATTTTAGCATTAAAATGAATTAACAAAGCAGTCTTGTAAGATGAACATTTCAGGTTTTTTTACGTAAATGCGCTGTGGGCAAAAGGTGAAAAGCAGAGATAGACTAAGTACAGTTGTTCAGTTCAACTGCATTATGTTTAAGTGCATCTTTTGAACATTTCCAGTACTTGTCACTGCTGAGTCATGTACCTCTGTCTTTCAACTGTTTTTTCCCCCGACCACTTGTCTCTGCTGCACTTCAGAGTGGCTGGCAATGAAATCCATCCTCTTAGTGTGAACTACACAGACTGAAGAGGTGAGGGATCACACTACGCAGGATATGCCAAACAGGATAACTAATATGATAAAACTGCTGCTTTTCTTTAAAGCTGATGCACCTGCTGCCTGTCCCACAGACAGTAAATCGAGGCAAACTTCGCCACTTTGCTTTGCCATGTAAAGCTGTGGTTAGTTCAGCTTTACAGCCAGCTGACTTAAAGTGATGCAGTAAAAACCCACAACTGAAGAACAGAGGGTTTTCCTCAATCTACATTACTAGTCTTAGTAGTGGTACTACGTTCTGGCAATCCAGTTGATTATTCCCTTCATTTCTATGTTGCAGATATTTGATTTGTTCATTCGTCCAATACTTTGTTTTTTGTCTACATTTCTAAAACAACATTGCCATCAGCCTCAGTTGTACTTTAGTTGAGTTTAGTCCTGATTAGCATGCAAGTATGTTGAAATTAGCATTTAGCTCAAAGCTGTGCCTAAATACAGTCTTAACTGAGCTGGGAGCATGGCTGTAGACTCTTGTGCTGCATTTCCAACACATTCTCATTTCCAGCACGGCAGTTTGGTCAGTGGCCTTAAGCTTGACACAATGACGCACTACCTACCACCCTTTGCAGGGCTCTACGGTAAGGTTAGTGATAATGTCTGGTTAGACTTTCACAATAAAGCTTGGTGAAAAACAGTTTGCATATTATGACTGTGTGTGTAGATAACCTTGTCAAACAGTCATGGCTTGGTTAGGTTTAGGAAGAGATCATTCTTTGGGTTAAAATAACTACCTTTAGTCTTGTAACACAAGTAACAAAAATGACGCAACAAACATGATGTAACAAACATATGATATGGAAACTCCTGCACTTCAATTGCAATCATGAATGATTTTAATAACTATGATTTGGTTCAAAGGCCTTCATCAGGTTATCTGTTAGGTAGCTCAGGTAAGGTATTTGTACTGAAACGTAGTTACACTGACGGGAAAAACAATCTAAGTGAATAACTGCAGTTAGTTACAAATGTCTCTCTTTTCAGAGGACGCCAATGCCGCAGTATTAAGGGTGCTGCAACACGGCAGAAAAGGATTGGGAACTTTTATTCTATCTGGCTGATTTTGCTTTAAGTGCAGTGCGCACCAGGAGGCAGATGTTAGCAGTCCAGACTACAATGAACACATGAGCGGCCACTTTAACCAGAAGCACTTTATTTCTTTTATTTCTTTGTTGACTCAGTCCGTATGGAGATCTATATAGGTTACTACATTTTTCAGTAAAATGTAAAGCCAACAATGACACACTCTTGAAAACATTCCTCTACATATGCTAGTGAACCCACTTTTTAGTTTTATGTACTTAACTACCTTGACACAAACTTGTAACAGCAATGAATTCCCGGTGATTTGCACATCTGGAGTGACCATCCTTGTTGACTCGTTACCCAAGGGTTGATCTCACCAAATTCATTTGAGTTTTTTTAGACAAATAAATAGAAGACTTCTGATGGTGGTGGGGCTTTTCCCCAGATGACAAGTGCCAAAGGAAAGTCATCAAGGGCATATTGAACAATTAATCAACAAGAATGAGATTCCAGTTATTCCATGTTTTCTCTACTTACAACCTAATGTCATAAGGGTGGTTTTCTCTATTTTTCCAATGACCTCATGTTAACCATAAACCACCACATTCTGTAATGGAAGTTAGTTTTATATGAGGGTGAGCAGTACTCAAAAACCCCAAACACCATGTTGCACAGAAAACATTGATTGTGCAAGAACTACTAAGAAATGATGACTGTTTAGGGCAATGTCCCTTCTATAAAATGGGGGAATTTTCTTTTAAAAGCAGAATTAAGACAATGTTAAAAGTCAACAGTCCGAGAGCTCATGACCATGCTCCAGTCTTTGTAATGTTAGCGGCATCTTTCCCACCCCTTTAATTGGCCACCGCGAGCCGTCTCCCACGGAAAGTCTCACTGCCGCTTGTGGCCCTCGGCTGCTCCCATCCCTCGTCCAACCTCCACCTCAGCTGAACCACTCCCAGCGACGCCCGTGGACCTAGAACACATGAGATGGCCAGCAGCCTGCTTTACAAACACAGGAGTCACTTTCTCTGGCTTCAGGGTTCATCTCAGCTCACAGCTAGCAGCGTCTTGGTTAGGGACTCACAGCTTTTGGGCAGAAGCTCCTGCTTCTGCCACTTGATGTCCAAAGGCCTCCATACACCATTGCTGGTGTCTCTGGTCGGCCCTCGAGGTCCTCTACTGCCGCTGAGCTGCTTCCCACTGTGTCAGAGTCTGTTCCAAAAAGCACACCTGTATCCTGCTCATAAATCAGTCTGTGGGCCTGGCTGGTGCAGCTGTCAGTCAAATATTGCATTCACTGCCTAAAATCATAATCGGCTGTTTCTAAGGCATGCATGTAATCAACTCAAATCAAAAGAAAGCACATTCCAATAATATAACTGAAGCGATTTTGAAACACACAAAAATAGATTGATAAAACATGCAGTTAAACAAAATACACAAAACATGGCACATAATACAAAACAAAAATAACCAGCAGTAATGCACCAACATATGACACTCAGCATGACACTCACATTCAATAAAGCTGGGGCTTTATAACACGCTTTTTCTCATGCTGCTTTTTGCAGGATAAATAAGCTGAATGTTATTTTAATTCCACTCATGTTGATAAAGGTTGTTTCAACATCCATTAATGCTTAATGTGGGAGTAAACATAAATAAAACCACGTTTAAATTTGCATAATTGCATGTTGACTGTCTCATGCAGCTATTAATAGCAAGGAGGTGTGCATGTGCTTGCTAAATATGTGACTAAAGCATCCATGCATGATTAGCCTTTAATCTACACAAACCATTGTACATTTCAGGTCCTGGACTTATTATGATGGTTATGTAAAGCACACGCAGTCAGCAAACAGAACAGAAACCTGGCAGAAATAGTCCACAGGGCATTCTTGTCATGCCTCTGAATGGATGCCACAGGCTGGGAACGGTTTATCTTGAGGAATAATCAGAGATTCTGTCACAAGCCCTGACAACATGTGCACCCCAAAAACACCTACTGTCAACCAAAGCCAGTTTCTGGTTTTCGCTTTTAACGATGTGAACAAAGTCCACATCCAAGCCCCCAATGAGATAATAACAGACGGGTAACATTGTTTTTTTGGTTTTCAGTACATTTTCTGCATTTCCTGCCGTCTGGACCATGGTAATACATTAAAGAAGGTGATTAAAAAAAAAAAAAAGCTTTTTAAATCATATTTAAGTCCTCCCTCAGTGCCCTCATAACCCCTCTGAAATGTCAAAACTCTTCTGAAAAGTTCATCTCTGAAAGTGATGTATGACTTCTTCCTCCAGTCACAATTCCTGTCAAACTGAGTCTCACTCTGGTAGGTTGCATGCATATATTTTTACTCCCAGTATTTGGCTAGCAAGGCATGTTTTAGAATAAGTTTCTTCTTCTATGGTTGGTGTGTTAAATTAAAAGGTCATTTTTTTTCATGAATTGTATAATTTATCAATGTTTAATTTAAATTGTAGTGTAATTATGCGCATAAACACGTAGTATATTGTCATCGTATTGTACCTTTTAATATTTAGAGTAGATTAAGTTGACTTTTTTTTTTTTTTTTTTTTTTTTTACAAAAAATGAATAGCAAGACTTTACACCACTCACTCACCCTTAAGCAGCCAGCATGGCCAACTGTTTTTGTTGCGTCCAAGACAGTTGTTTTTAAGTTAGGCTGTGGACATTTACGACAGTCTCTGTGGTGACAAACTGGTTTGTTTTTAAGGGGTGTAAAACACACATTTACAGCTGTTTTTCACAAGAAGTCGGACAATCTCCAACTGTGAGCATGGTGACCAAAAGAGGTATGTTGAGCCCTACCACAATGCTCTCCGAACCCCTACCAAGTAGTTTTTGTGCCCAAACCTAACCAGAGATATGGACAGCGTGTGAAATGATAAATAGATAATTCAAAGGATATAAACTGAAAGTTGCAACATAAAGAAGAGTCCATTAATAGCTTATCTGTGGTTTTACAGAAAGTACTTGGCTAAGAATTATTCTGGTGACTGGTTTGCAGACAGCCAAGCAGAAACGCCCTGAACTGGTGCCCCTCTGGTCACAAGTCTGCTTTAGGCCACTATGTGTTGGGTAATGTGACATTACAGCATAACCTATCCTGTTTCTGGCAGGTAGTCATACAAGATCACTCACAAGTCCTCTTTGCTCCGTTCCCCTATAACAGAAGCTATGAACTGTCAGCCAGAGTCATCTATCCTGACACGTTAATTACAGAACAGTGAAGAGTGGGTAGGGTTTGAAATTTTGAATAACGAAGACCAGATAATGATCACTTGCCCAAAATAATCTGTAGCCCGGGATAGGGCCGTCAACTACAGCTTCAATGCTATCGAAATCTACGACAAGACATTTATACATAAACATCAGTGTCAACAGTCTGAGTGAGTGTAAACAGCTGCCCCCTCTCTTTTAATTCACCTCTGTCAAAAATAGTCTCTTGATTTTAGCCCGTTCTCCATGATGACTCATGTGGCTGAAGGGGGAGAATCTGACCCTCTCTGTCCATTCACATTTAGTGACAACCAAGTAAATAGACAGTGAAAAACACTCCTTTACTACATTATAAATAAGTAGTGAATTTATAGAGGTCACGTAAAAGCTGCAGTTTGAAAATAGCCTCATGCCTCTGTGCTCCTTGAAATCTCTACTCATAAAAGGAAGAACAGGGTTGCAGGCTACTCTGTGTGGATGCAACTGTGCATTTTTTGTGAGTGTGCTGGTCGTGACTGAAAGATTAGAGGAAATCCTCCGTGGTAATTATTGGCCGTTATTTTGGAAAAAGTTCAGAGATGAGGTTAAGGAGAGGGTTAACAGCATAAACACGGCTGGGTGAATCTGATGCATATGTTCGACCAAACATAACGGCTGAATCTATTTTTGTTAGCTCTGTGCGAGAGCTGTGAACTGCAGGGCTGGAAAACATACACACACGTACACACACATGCTGTATTCTATTATATTCCACGTCTGACCCCTAGCTGCTGCTTGTTTGTGTTGTTAAAGAACAATACAGTACCACTGACATCCAACATTTATGTACGCCAGCATTATCTTTTAAAGTGTTTGTTCAGTTTGCCTCAGCAAGGAGGATTAGAGGCTGTGTGCTCTCTGTGGATTTATATCACTGTACTTTATGTAAAGACAAGGCACATACACATTCAAATGTGCATCTCCCTTCCCAATACATCACCTGTGCATCCAAACAAAATTAGTTCATCAGGTGTTTATCATGTTCAGACAGTAGCAGAGAAAATCCCATCTCACGGGGGAAATTTTTATTTATTTTTTTTTTTTTAAATGCTAGGCTAGCTGTCTTCTTGTGCTTTCAATTTAACCACATCTTGACTGCAGCTCAGCAGTGATGGAGGAAGTATTCAGATCCTTTACTAAGTAAAAATACAAATACCACACAGTGGATATACTTGGGTATGGGTAGAAGTCTTGCATTCAACACCTTACCAAAATAAAAAGTTTGTATAACTGTAAGTTAAATGCCTTATTTGAAAGAATTCCCAACTCATCATAAGATGATGGGATTGCAGCCAACCTGACCACCAATCCCACATCATACAAATTTGACCTTTAAGGTTAAAGTACCCTTTGGTCCCTGTCAGTTGTTCCACTATTATATCAGCTATTTATAGATTAACAATTATTTTGCTGCATTAATGTGCATGTTGCATTTTACTGCTATAGATGTACAAGGTTGAGCTTATTTTAGCTACGTTATACACTGCAGGGTAGTTTTTATCTCTAGGTGCTTTGCAACATCAGTCCATTCTCACTCCCAACACATGAAATACAGCAGCCGTGTCACTGGCCGTATGCCTCAAAGTTTGATGCTGGTACTTACTTAGCATCACTTCTATTGCAGTAGTATAACGACTAGGGCATGGTTTGTTGGATGGGTCATACACTGGACTTTCCCTCCAGAGATCAGTGTTCACATCCCAGTTGTGACAGAGTCAAAAGTGATTAATGTATGTAAATTACTTAACTTGAATTATTTCTTGTGAGTTACATCAATTACGCGACTTAAAATAACTACTGAATGTAGTTATTTTAACCCAAGCACTGATGTTTTCCTAAATCTAAACCACAAATTACTTTGGAAGTCTAACTGGACGTTGTATATTACGTATTATTAATTACTTGACAGTGGAACCCTTCATGTGCAAAAAAGGGTTAGGTAGAGTGTCATATAGTTTGAATCTTAAGCAAAACTTACCATTACACCCCACATTACTAACAAAACAAACACAAGAACAAATGCAAATGTCCTTTCCACAAGCTTCCAGCTAGAGTGCAAGAACAGGAAATCCCTGGACCTAACGTCATGTCCAAGGGAACCCACTACTACTACTGTGTCACCTCCTCCTGCCTACTAGAGTAGGTGCAAGGTTGTATGTGCTCCACGTAAACAAAGTTACTACACTACTAACTGCCCAAGTCTCAAATTAAACAAGCCCCTGACTTGTTCTGGCCAGCTCTGGGACCAAAGTAAATAAGGGAAGCACATGTAACAGATTAACTGTGAAAAATGTCCTATAATGAAGATTCATTTCAAAGCAAAGAGTTGTTTCTAACATGTCAATCAGGTAGGAAATGTGCTGCCGGGTTAAAGCCAACTAAACAGTCCAGAAAAACCAAAGGATGATGAGAAAATGATAAGAAGTAGTGAGAGGGAAGGAGAAGCCAACCTCCCTCTTAATTAAGAGACCCTCCACAGGCGCGGGTGTTGGGGTCAAATTGAGATTGGGCCTCTGACACTTTGAGGAAAGGCTGTGTAAAAGTTTGAATGATTTCCTGTGGCACTCTGTGCTGCCTCTCACTGGAATGAGTCTTGCTCGACCAGCGTGTCACGGAGTGGGTGGAGGACACTGTCCAAGATGACACGTAACTTGGACAGCATCCTCCTCCTCTGACACCACCACCAGAGAAAGATAAACTCTCCAAGTAATGCGTCATCTTGATTATAATGCTGTCTTATGAAATTTGTGTGATGAAATTATTCAAAGGAAGCAATAAGTGGAAATGCTGAGCAGGCTGAGGTACAGCTCAACAGCCACTGGTCACACTTGCGTGCACATGGCAAAATGTACTTTCTCAAGCATCAAACAGATGTTGGCTGAATGTTAACAGTTTGTTAACATTAATGCAAGCTGCATGAACCCTATGGTGTTTGACAGCCACGTTACACAAACACAGACTTGTTTGTTATGGGTCATATGTTGCTGTAAGTTGTCATCAGACTGAAAGCTTTGGATCCACAGTATTAACTGAGCAGTGTTCGCTGACCAGTGGATCTGGTGTCTGTCTTTTGAGCCTCATGTATGGCAGTCAAATCACTGACCTGATCCTGGCACACTTACTTCCTACAGAGGCACACTGAGGCCTGCTGTTCAGACACTGAGCTAATATTCGACTCGTGACACATTTCATATCATGATATGGGTTAATATTTGAATCTGATTCTGGTGGCAGGATGTCAGTTCACTTTTGCAGCAACGGTGGCTCCGTAGTCTTCTTTGATCTACAGGTGGTTCTTGTGGAGTTTCGGGATGTCTTGAGTATTTTTCCTGCTATAGCTGGACTGGGAGTGTCCTCGGAGCTTTGTTCCAGCTGGGGGCAGGGGGCACTGAGGGCTCCTGACTGTCTCAGGTTTTTCCTCTGCAGCTGGCTGGTATTGGCCCTGTTGAGCATTTGCACTGTACTTGCACTTGTGTACTTGCAGGGATTCTGCTTCTGGCCAACGTGGGCTGTTGGAGGTGTGTCGATATCTGTGGTGGAGGTGGTGGGTATTGCCCTCAGGATGGGTACAGGATGGGGGGTTTTCAGGCCTTCGTCTCAGACCTTTTGACCCCACTGTAGTGTGAATGATTGTTGTTAATTAAAGCATTTTCATTCAGTATTGATGACAGTGTTTTGTCTCTGTATTATTGCCATGCACTCCTGTCATTTTGTAAACAAATGAAAGACTTCTAGGACTATGCATTTGGGACCTTCCATTGCTTTGCTGCCGTTATACCGCACTTGGCCTGAAACATGAATCACTGATGTTCTTTTTATGCTTGTTGAGCCTGACAGTGAAAGTCATCAATTTCAGCAAAAGGTAGGTTACTTAGTTACCCTCCGCCTCAGCCAAACAACTGACAGATAGAGCAGAGGAGGGGCAGTTCTCATCATCATAAGTACCACTGCCGTCAAACCTTCTCACTCATTGGTTTCTTTAACTGCTGATAATAGAACCAACCTAGAAAATACTGCAGGGTCATACAAATTTAGAACTAGTTGCGTTTCATAAGCTGGTTTCAGGGTTTACGATCTTTAACCTCTCCTCTTACTGCTGGTAAAGTCTGTGGGGCCCATAATGTGCTGCCTCTGTGTGCCTGTTGATTGAGAAACTATTTTGGGTTGATGTGTCGTGACAGGCATAAAGACACGTCAGTAGTGTCCTTGGCGCGTTGCACAATACAATCTTTCTCTGCAGCTCCATCTCTCTGTGTGCCTTGTTTCTTCTCCTCTCCACATTGTGTCTCCTTCACCTTTGCCCCTTCCTCTCAATCTCAGACATTCTACACAGTTTAAAAGCTAACTTTTCAGCTTTTGCTGACTGATCGTTCATCTTTTCCAAGAGTAAAGAGGGATATCTCTTCCAGCCACAAATTGGATGACATGTCCCAAGGTAAAACTGTCTGACAGGTTTCAGCTGTGTCTGTAAATACTGAGCTGATTGTCTGAGGCTGTGATAAGGCTTAATTAACGAGAGGAAGAGGTGCTGCAAAATGTTTTATTTTCATGTCATCTATTGTGATTAAAAATCTAAATATTGATTAGTATTTCTTCACATTTAATCATGCAGTGGAGCCTGAAATTAATTATAAGGGCACATTCAATATTTAGCAAGTTTATTTATTCATTCATATTAGTAAGTTACTTGTCTTCCATTTTGCCTCTGATGAAAACAAAATGGGGAAGCTGGAGCAAATGAATAAAGACTTTCTAAACAAATAAAAATGAATTGAATGATTTCAGATATTTTCTGGAAAGAAAGTGGAATCAGATTAACTCATAAGAAATCTGCATAAGCAGAAGTGAAATATGTTTGGAACAAAGCCATGAACACGTCATTTGACATATCAGGTCCTTGTCTCCCCTACCTGTGCGTTCGAATGCAAGCTGGCCTCAGAAGTAAACCATTTTCTTCTTTTACTTTCTATGTAACATTACAGTTGACATGTTGACTAGGAACGAGGGAAGAACCCGCACAGTTCTCAGCTGCTTTTACTTCATGAATAGAGGCCCTGTCTGAAACCATACACTAAACTTTCACTGAGCATACAGAGATTCGGCTTCTGGCTTGGATTGTTCCAACTGTGTTCTTATCTGTGGTGGCGAGGGTGGACGTTTCCCTCAGGATCAGTGCTGGATGGGGGTGTTCAAGCCTTTAGTCTCAGACTTTAGACTGTATTATGACACATTTTGTTCATTATAGCATTTTGTTCCTCAACAAATTGATTAAGGCTGTATTCATCTTTAGGTGGTTGTGGTCTTGTAGTTTATTTTTGTTCTCCACCAACTCCTGAGTAAAATACTGGGAGCTGTAACTGCCCTGTAATTGCAATCCACATTTTGTTTTCTCTTGGTTTTTGTGTCAGTCATGTAGCTGCCTGCGGACTGGTAGTGGGATTGATGAGAGAAGCAAGACTGGACAAAAAACAGAAATAGGCCATAAAGCAAAACAGTTAGCTGAAAGCAGTATTCACCTCACTCTCGTCCAAGAGGCTTCTTCAGTTCTAACTAACTGGGGGGGAGTTGCAGGCATTTACTGTGTGGGAGTTTCCTATTTAGGACACCTGAGCTTTGAGTTTCAGATTTTTTAGGGCCACTTGTGGGTCATTGACCCAACCATCTAGATGTGGCTTGCTAGGGCTAGGTGAGCCCAGGTGTGAATGGTAGTTAGGCTGTCTGACTTTGTGAAGCTGAGTCTTGACCAGAGGAGTCAGCCCTCCTGTGCTGTGCCATTTGTTTATGAAGAGTTTGTTTTGTCTCCCCAATGTACAAATCTGTGCAGTCCTGGCTGCACTATACAGCAAAAATTAAATGACTCTGCTATATGCCTTGGTGTGTTGTCCTCAGAATGGTTTCTGCCTCAGCGTGTTGCAAGGTTTGCAAGATCCTTCTTAGTTTTTTTCTGATTCTCCAAATGATCCAGAGCAGACAGAGAAGAAGAGAGGGACAAATGCTACAATAACATTATTCCTTATGTTCTGGGAATATCTGAGATGAGAAAGTTGCTCTAATGTTCATATCACCCACTTACAATGCGGTGCTGAGTTCTTTCCCCAGACAGCTTAACAAGTATTCAAAACTGGGCTCACCAAGCTCTAGCAACCTATGTGAGGGCTGATTGGGTCAACGACCCACAAGTGGCCTTAAGAACTTTGAAACTCAGAGCTCACACGTGTCCTTAATGACTCTGTAAGGACACTCCCACACAGAGTTTAAAACCCTGCAACTCCCCTCCAGTTAGTTAGAACTGAATAAGCCTGTTGGATGAGAGGGTGAAACGTATTCAAGAAACTGATATGATATAATATAGCGTTTAGAATTACTATGACCTGAATGACTGAGAACGTTCATCATGATAATAACTTTATGATGTGAAAAGCTTTTACAATACCCATTTTGAAAGAAGCACCATTTCTTTCAAGATCAAACTTCTCCTTTACCCTGAAAAATCTGCAATAAGTACACTAAGCCAAGTGAAAAATGGCTTTTCTTTGACACCTAACTTTGAATTTAATGTAACTGAACTGACTGCATAGTCCTTGTTACAAGCTCAAAAGATGGAGAGCCACCAAGATATTTCATAGCGTTTATGGCTGTTCAGTGTTTGATGGTAGTTGGAGCAGCAATGGCAACGGGAAGAAAAATCACTGTGTCCCAAGCACAGTGTGTGTGTGTGTGTGTGTGTGTGTGTGTGTGTGTGTGTGTGTGTGTGTGTGTGTGTTTGTGTGTGTGCTTGTGTGTAAGACATACACCCCCCCCTGGATCTGGCCCCTGTTTGAGCCCAGAGTGATGCCGCTTCACAGACACAAACAATTGATACCAGTGACCAGAAAAGCTCCGACATTTATTTACTGAAATGTCAAGAGAAGGCAAACACATGGTGGTCCCAACACACACCAACGGCTGCAGCAGCTACTTCAAAATGGCAGTCAACCGCAAACACGTACACATGAATGTGTATTTGTAGTGTGTGTGACTTTTACAATTGCATCTTTGTGCATTTGCATTTTTTTTTGTTTACTGCATACAGTACATGTGTGTGTGTGTGTGTGTGTGTGTGTGTGTGTGTGTTCATTCGTAGCCCGCTCTGTCAGTAAATGTAATGAGAAGTGGCAGAAAGCTAAGAGGTTTTGTACACTCTACCACTGACCGTATGTCACCACATACACTGATAGAGACAGAGGAGAGATGGAAAGAAAGGGTGGTAGAGCACTAAGAAAAGAGAGAAAAAGAAAGAGGTTGACTGCACTCATACGTCATGATGACGGTAGAGGCTGGAGTAGAGAAAGGGAGCAGGAGCGGAATAGAAAAAGAGGGAAACGTACACAAAAAAAAAGAAAGGAAAAATCCTTTACCCCATGATATCATTAAGCAGAATTCGTTGTTTCTGAGCTATGCTGTTAAATAGTAGCCTAAATATTTTGTACATGATATGATGTCATAGTGAAGTTGACCTTTTTTTTGATTGGATGTTGTCATTTTATCCTGTTCGACATCTGTGTAAGATTTTGCTAAAATGATCACACGAATCGATGAGTAGAATTTGTTCTCTGAGGTCACACTGACCTTGAATTTCCAAGTTGGCATCTGTGCCACACTTGAAGAAATCTCCAGCGGGTGTTCTGCAGAATGCAACACCATGAGGTCACAGTGACCTTGACATTTGACCACACTCAGTACATTCTTAAGTCCACCTGGACCTATCATAGTATTTGATACGCCAAAGTTGCACACCAGCCACACACATTCTAGTTTCTGCTTTTCTGTTATTTATTCCATCCAGCCGGCTCAGTGGAGCTGTAGCACTGGCCTCTGTGTCATGGTTTGGGTTTTTCGATTTAGTTATTGTTTCCTCTTTTATTTTGTGAGACTCATGCTCAGTTTTACTTCCTGCCCTTTGTTTTGTTTTTCCTCCCTTAAGATTCTCCTGATTAGCTTCACCGGCACCTGATTATCCTCCTGGATATTTGCTCCATGTGTTTCCTGTCTGTCTTTGTCGGTTTTTTTGTCATTCTCTTTGCTCGCCTGTGTTCAATAGTTTTCACTCCCTGTGTATTTCAGTCCTTATCTCCCCCTCTCTCTTTGTCAGTTCGTCTGATATGTTTACCCCTCTTCAGTCCTGTGATCCTGGTGTTTTTTTTTATGTTCCTTGTTTTCCCGTCTGTGTTCCCAGAACTTCTTAAGTTTGTACCTTCTTTCAGTTTTTTGCATTGTTTTCATGTCTGCATTTGGGTCTTCACTGTTTTGCCAAACTGTGACACTCTGTGGCTGAGATTTGCTGTCACAGGGACTGCATGTGGGTGTAGCATGCTAATATGCTCACAGACTTCTGAATTGAGCTGCCAAGCGAAAATTTTGAAAGGAATCCAACCTGAAAGTAAATTGTTTTCTCCCCGTAACCTGATTGTCCATCTTAGCATCCATAAGTTAATGTCACTATTTGCTGGCAAAAAAGCACCAGCAGTACCCATGAATGTCCAACGGCGTTAGTCGTGTCCTAATGGAAAAAAAAAAAAAAAGTCCTCTAAGCGTAAAAGTCTGCAGTGTCCTTCAAGTTAAATATGGACATTTTTAGGAAACAGGAGTGATGTTTTTAGTACATTTAGTCCACAGCTTTGAGAGCATGCTGTCATTACACAACCATCCATTGTGTTTATCGTCATTAAAAAACACATGCAAGTGACACCGGGCTGCTACAGAACAACCACACACCTCGACACTCATCAAACTGGTGTGTTATGACTTGATATTGTGCCTGTTTTTACAGGAGAGGTTTTACTACAGGGGCTCATCAATCCTCTTTTCAGACTTTTTTTTTTTTTTTTTCTTTTTTTTGGAAACACATGAAGAGGTCTCATTTCCTGACAACGTATCTTTCTGTTTGCTGACCCGTTGTTGTCATTCGTTACCGTGAGTGGCTAAACTGTCTCGGGATCATCAGACCTGAGTTGTTTTCGGCTGAAAGTGTATTTTTTAATCACTCCTCCGATCTAAATTCGCCGTCACAGAGCCATTTTTCACTCTGCGCTGCTGCACTCTCATGAACTAAAATAGCAGGTGTGCTTGGAGACGCCCACACGGTCTGTTCACCGGAGACCAACCACTCCGCACTATCCATGGCACTGGCATTAAAATAGGGCCGATGGTCTTACACAACCTGCTCGATGTTTTTGCGTATTATTATTTTGTGATCTCTATGGCACCAAAACTAGGCTGGCATCTTGTGAAGTTCCAGAAAAAAAGGGCTTGATTGATGTCATGGGTTAGTTTATGAACAGGCCCCAAAGGTAAATACCACAGAAGGCATAAGGAAAACTTAATAAGCAGGAAGATATTGAGCCTGCAGTGTGATTGGACAAAATAGAAAAGAGTCACACTGATCAGAGCACACCAAATGTTTAGCCAAATCATCGAAACAACTAGAATTTCCAACATGCAACATAGTGCTGTACATCAAAGTCAGTAAATTGATTGTCCATGTTACCTTTTACCTTCAAGTCCGTCTTTCCGATAGTTCTGTTTAAAATCTGTAAGAATTGATGTGTTTGAGTACAACAGCAAATAGGAAAACAGAGACAAACTGGAAATCATGTTAACAGAAGCAAAAACAAATCAAAACAACACATCACAAATCTAATTTGCAAAAAGAGAAAAGACAAAATGAAAAAAAAAAATCTTCTACTAATAAAATGTAGGTATGTTCTATTGACAGAGTTGTTAATTGGACAGATACATTGTTCACCTCTTAAATTGGAAAGAAAGACACCATTTTTGCATCATTCTCACACAGTTATTATCTACACTTGAATCACATGGTTTTCTTTAGTTGATTTGATTTCTGATTTGTTCCGATTTTGTTGTTCTCCTATGAGTTTGATTTGCAATTTGTTGCATTTTAGTTTCTTGCCATAATAGGCACTTTAAGGCACCACCTTTGTGAAGATGCCGAGGTAGTGCACCATGGGAGACAGTAGAAAAAGCAGCATTGTTAAAAGAATCAGATGCAAGACAGTAAAAAGAAGGATTGGGGGAGGGAAAGGGCAACAAGACTGTCAAAAAATGAATAGACACAGAGGATACCAGTGAAAGGTGCTTAGAAAAGGGGATGTGACAAGCTGAACAGAAATAAATGAGGTCTGGAATCGGGGCCATCATAAGCTCCGAACTACATCCAGGTTTCTTGTTCGGCGCTGTCACGATCACATTCATTCTCCCGCCCTTGTTGTCTATCATTTTCTGTTGCTTCCTCTCCCACTGTGTATTACTGTCTCTTTCTCACATGTATCATGTTTGTTTATCTCTGTGGCTTTCTTCTTTTCTACCTCTATAGGAGGCTCGCACACACAAGCCTGATACCCCTCCAGACAGAAGCTGTAACAAATCCATGAATACATTGAATGAATACAGTCTGTCGGAGAGATCAGTCCTGGTTGGTCATTGTTTGCATTATTTTCATGTTGATGCATCGAACACAATTTCTCTGCAGGTGAGATGAGTGGCATAGACATACCTTTTTATTTATTTATTTATTTATTTATTTATTTTTTATTGACTGCTCCAGTGTCTGCTTCTGAGATTATCCAGGTGTAGGGACGTATATGTGTGTTTTCATACAAACAATGCTGCATATTCACTATCGCTGCCAAGACCCAGCATTCCTCTTTATCAGCATCGAACTGTAGTCACTGACAAATACCAGTCATATATGCATTTGTCTCAAGAAAGAAAAAAGTTCCCGGGTCTGTCCCTTTCTGCACCAAAAGTTTAGGGCTCTGTGCCGGGGCTGAGACCCATCCTCTGTCCAAGTTTGTAGGAATTATGTTCAGTAGTTTGTGTAATCCTGCAGACAAGCAAACCAACTCACCAACCAACTTGGCAGATGTCGTACAATAGCTCGGTAAAGTGGCTCCTTAAGATGCCATAGTCTTGGATTTCAGACTCAAAATCTATAGTGTTTCTGAGAATTTCTACGGTTCTATATTTTGAAAACAAAAGTCGAAAGTCCCTTTCACCGAATCAGCTGATCCATGACTATAAAGATCATATTTGACATTTTAAACCAGCCACTTCAATTACGTTGTCAGCGCCATGATCATCCCTGCCGTTCCCCTGTTCTGCTGTTGACTGTTTGTTCAGCTTGTTTTCAATACTCTTACAGAGATCCAACAGTTGTTGATTGTGTCATAGGAGCTGTCATTCCTGTTGCCCTTGGATCTCCCCTGTCCTCTTGATGTCTTGCTTTGAGCATGTTGTAGAATGTTTCAAGGCAGGAGAAGTTATTTTGGGTACCTTGGTAAATGAAAAACCTGCTGCTCCAGCTCCCGGCTGGCATAGAAAAGTTCTGTCTGGAGTACCGTCTGGAGAAGGCTCTGTCAAAGCACGGAGCTGAGGTCTTGCTGATTCTGCCACTTTGGCTGTGACACCCGCTAAGAGTGAGAGCCCAAACTTTCATAACTTTAACCTTGGGAGCTGTCATAACATTCAGACCCTGAATGGCCATGCATTCAAGCTGTGGAAAGCTGTATTTTATGGTGCCTTGCTGCATTTCCAGCATCTTTTGTCACAAGGGCCTTCCAACGTAAGACATATTTGCTCTCCTCACTCTGAACCATTATAACCTGTGCAAATTATTGCAAGTCACCATTTTTGCTGGTATCTGTAGTCCCAGCTGCACAAACTTAAGTCTAGTGCTCCCAACTATACATGTTAACGTTTGATACTCGTGCTATTGTTCCTTATATTCAGAGCTAAGTGCACTTTGGACTCATTCTTAATAATAAACGAAAGGTCGGCTTCCTTTTTAATCCTGGTTACTTCTCCACACTCGGTGTGTATTTGGGCCTTCACATAGATACTTTGACAGGCCACTTGTTGTCACCTCAGTGAAAAGCATTTGTGATAAGACCGGGGCTTCCTGGGCCATCTTGACATCTTCCTGTGTAAAGTGCATTTTACTGTGAAGTCCCTGGCCAGAAACTGTCTGGTGACCTTAAGGTGTTTGTGCATCATGTTCTCACACATTGCTGAAAGCTGATATAAAAATTGAATGTCCCTTGAGTGGCAGAACCGGTGTGACCAAAACCAACTGTATAGTCAATTGATAATCATGTCAGTAGCTGCGAGTAACAAGAAGACGGTTGGTTAGTCCATTGGTCCATCTCTTTGGTCCTGATTGAAATATCCCAAACGATATTGGATGGACCTCCATGCAAAACTTGTACATTCAAGATTGATCCTAATTAATGTATTTTATCTAATGCCATCTGCAAGTCAAAGTTTCAGTTAGCCATCAAAGTATCTCTACATTTTCTCCATTCAATGGAACAGACTTCCGTACAGTAACTCATGGTTTCCTTGTGATGCATCATCATGACTTTGGGGATCTCCTTCCTTCCTCTTGTACAACCAGTGGGTTGACATTCTTTGATCAAAGTGGAATATCTATACTGTTGATGAATTGCCTTCATAGCAGCTACACACATTTATGTTCGCTAGATGATGAGTTATAATAAGTTTGTGATCACAGGATGGAGGATAATCAATCATTGTGCACCATGTTTACAATCTAGCTCAAAAAGGACAAAGAAGCAACATAAAATGAGATGTTATTGGTAAAACTAAAGTGATTCAATTACATAGAGCTCAGGAAACTGTTACAAACAACAGCGAGTGAGGCAAACTACAAAGGAAACGGGCTAATGGGTGTAGTATAAATCAAATAAATTCCTAAACAAAGGAGAACTCTTATAAGCCAAGCTTCTTACTAATAAGACACATGTGAAAATAAACCTTATCAATCAAGCATATTAGTAGGAAAAAAACCAGCAAAAACAGCACCCCTAATACTGTTGTCTCAAACAAACAATGTAAGACTGTGTTTGTGTGTGCAGCAGTATCAGTTTCTGTAAGCCTGGCCCAGTCCCCAGGTTGTAGATACTGTGTACCCACCAGTCCCCTTATTTCAACCAAGCCTTATCCAATATGATAATAATAATAATAATAATAATAATAATAATAATAATAATAATAATAATAATAATAATAATAATAATAATAAATATAAAAGACCAGACACCTTGATATGGTTGATTTCTTTAGTACCTTGCATTATTTCCTGAGAAGTTAACATAGTTGATGAACATCAGATCTCACAGTGTTAAAGAAAAGTGAAAACATTTCTGGATCCATCCCTTAATCTAGATCTGCTCCAAAAATTAAAGGGTTCCATTCTTGACTGAAACTCTTAATCGATCCAAGTTTTGTGTAGTCTTGCTGACAAACCAACTAACCACCCAGCAAACAGACAGTGGTAGACACATATCTATCTTTGATTATCTTTGGCACTAGTTTGCAAAGAATTAAGACTAAGTCAGATAATTTAGACAAAGATAAGAGGCACAATAGTGAGCTTACGGCATCAGTTGCCACAACTGTCGAGCTGGCAGGGAATTGCTAACGTAGCCAGATTGATCATCGACCGGTTAATGGTTTGTTTGTGGGTATGGAAACATGCTAACATTAACATTCTGGTCAAAGTATGTGGTCAGTTACCCCAAATCGCAGCTAGGGCGTTCAGTTGCTGGTTTGGAGCCGGTGCATACTCTGGAAAACCAGTTCTTTGCTTTTCAGCAGCCAAAGAACTGTCTCTCTTGCTCATCTACAACAAAGTACAGCTTACGTCAGCATTTAAAAAAAAACAAAAAAAAAAAACACTTATACCAAGTTTGCCAAGTTTTGATGCCAATGTAGGCATGCAAAGCCAGGACCAAAACTTGTAAAGAGTCAAAGAGTAGTCGTATCTTCCGTGTTCCATAGTCGTTCCTAGAAAAACTGGAAAATTTGAGACGTATACACTGACCGAATGATTTAACTCTACAGTGGCTCTCTTAAAAGTCTTCACATTCTGCCAACTTTGAACCAGCGCTAGCACCAGCCCAGAACCAGCACTTGGTTCACTTTGGTCGAAGAGGGGGTAACTGTAGCATCCAATTCTCTGAGTAGCTAGTCTGGCTGTATACTCCTCATGTTATCACAAAGCAGATCAACGCAAGCAAACATGATACAACCACATTTGTTGTATCTTTCCTGCTATTTGGATCAAGATGTCAAACAAGAACAACCGTCAACATCGAAATATTATGGCAGGTAGAGTTTACAGCAGATAAGAGCGAGCAAAAGGAACCAAAACACAGCACAATGATTCTCATCACTTAAACAAGGCAGTTGATTTAGACTGTCAGCACCTCATCTATCCGTGCCTTCAACACTGCCTATTTTTTTTTACTCCCCCTTCACTTCCGTTTGGTTCTTTATCTGTCAATATCTACCATATGTTTCTGTAGGCTTGTCTCTTCAAATGATGTATTTTTCATATCTCAGTGATTAATGTGTGCTGCTCCTCTGCTGTATATCCCTAGGGGTTTGATTGTTCTCCTTGCTGAATGTTTAGCATGCTGCTTGAGCACTGTTTATACAGAGACTGTGCTGCCAAAAACGGCTGAACGACTATTAGAGGAGCAATTATTCAAACTTCATCTGAGCACATTTCTGAGAAAAATACTGACATATATGCAAACTTCATGCTTCTGGCTGCAGAATTCAGTTAATACATTTAGAAAAAGTACAAAACCTGAACATGATTATATTTTTATGGAAATGGAGGACACAGCAGGGTGCGGGTGCAACATGTCGTTTCCAAACAACCCACATATTTTACGTATATATTCTTCTGATAAGTGCAATCCATAGATTTGGACTCACATCACTGCATGCATGGCTTTTATGTTTAACATAAAAACTTTCAGGTGCAGACTTACCAGATTATTATCAGACAGAGCACCAGAACTAATTTCGGTTCATCTTGCAATACAGTTTCTGTCCCATTGTTGCTATTTTGTTCACTTCTACCTTCCCCTCAGACACTAGGACAATATGCAGACCACATAATTGTTCAGCTTCTTTTGTGATTAATAAGAAATGCGACTCAAAGTGACGCTCACAATACTGTTGTCATTTTTATTGCTTACTTTTACAGCCTTCGCTTTAGCTGCATTGACTTTTCATGGTAAACATTATACCACATCAATACCACATGCAGTTAAATGGTGGTAAATACTCACACATGTGCCCAGAATTAATTTCACATGAATATAATTCTAAAGAACAACAGCTAATTAAGGCTGCAATGTTGATTACATCTTCACTATGGACTGCTGGATCATTTGTTTTCGTCTCTCTACTCTTTTTATTGGAAGCTCTAAATAGTATTATAATAATTGTATGTTGGGGGGTGGGGCTACCATGGATGTGACTTGTTCAAGTACGTCCCACAGATGCTTGATCGGATTGGGATCTGGGGAATTTGGAGGCCTGGTCCACACATCTGGCTGTTTGTTGAGTATTGGTGCCAGTCCTGACCATGTGTTGTGGTGTGGCAGGCTGCACTGCCGTGAAAGGGGATACTTTGTCCACAGCAGCGTTTGTATGGGTGATCCATGTCAAGTAGCATTCAGATGAATGCCAGAACCCAAGGTTTCCAGCAGAACATTGCATGGTAACGAGATGGGTGTCAGTCACATCATTATTTTTATAACATTAGATAAATAAAATCACTCTCGATTCTTGGTCAAAAATTGGAATGCAGAGGTAAAGTCCAGTGTATGACCCACTCACCCACCCCAACCTCTCCCTGATTTACATGTTTCTTGCTCTTTACACTACACAATGCATTGGAGATGACCTTGGAGGTGTGATATTAGAGGGGTAACTACTTACTTCCAATCAAAAGAACCACGGCTGACACGTCTGATGCATCGGTTACTTGTGTTCGCAAACTTGCTGGCTTCATAACAGTAGTCTGAGAACCAGTGGATGATGTCACGGTGGTTCTACAGCAATAAAACTTTCAATAACTTAGACATTTTAGAGAACAGATGATGCTGGCTGCTTTTCTAAACAACAAAACAAGGAGGAGGGATTCAACAGCTTATAGACAACTAGGCAAACAAGAAAATCACAGCTGTCACAGTGTTTAACTTGGCCGATAAAGTCAACAAGTGTGTATCTGGGAGTTCAGGAGGTTTAAAAAGTTGCTCTTAAATCATGTTTGCTGATAGGAGCAGGTATTACAGTTGTCCTCATTTAGACAGAAAGTGCTTGGCTAACTGTTTGCATCATCAGCACAAAATGTGATTGAGGCAGCTTTTTCGTTCCCTCTGCATTGGCAAAAAAAAAAAAAAAAAAAGGTAGAATGTTGTGCACATGCCTGAGGAGACCCAACAGCAACATATCTAAAATAAGATCTTTCAAATTTGAGTCTTGAGATCAAGGTTGAATTTGACCACTCCTGCCCCGACTCTTCTGGATGTTCTCCCATCACTGGAAAGCTTTCCGGGCCTACAGCGGCTCTATCTCCCCTGTGACAGCAGCGGGAGTGGCCGCAGTAATCCAGTTAGACGAAACTCACTCACTCCAAAAAGCAGCCACAGAGATTATTCCTCTGGGTAAAATGGCACCGTGTGCATTTGTGTGTGTGTGTGTGTGTGTGAGTGTGTGAGAGAGTGTTAAGGCGTGTGTGTAGGTCTCAAGGGAACATGCAATGTAATCACTGGAGGCGATTACTTGGTAGCAGTCAGGTGTCTTTGTGTGTGTGTGTGTGTGTGTGCAATTCCTAGGAGAGCAACACAATGTAATCACAGGAGACTGTTACTCGTGGCAGTCAGGTGGGTGCAAATATATATATATATATATATATATATATAGGTGTGTGTGTGCGTGTGTGTTTTATTTGGTTGCCAAGATAACAACGTGTGCAGTGAGATAAAATTACTGCTCTGCAGATAGGTCGGTGAGGCTGCAACACTATGCACACTCACTGACACAGACACCAAATCAACCCTCGTCAGCACTTTTCCTTGAAGAACACTTTATTTGCAGTCGGACTGTAACTTTCTCTTTCAACATCAACACAATGTTTTCATTGAAATTACTGTAAATGACTAAATGGCACTAAAAGTGAACCAGGATGCACAAAGTGTGATGTGTGCCGAAGATCAGGAGTTACCCAGCTTCTGTTTCTAACCAAATAAACTTTTTGGATTTTCATGGGGACAAAAACTGGACTACACAACAGTGTGTCAGTCGGGGTGGGAATTTCACCCCGGCTACAGGGCCAACACTTTGGCTGTACAATGATTTTTTTTCCATGGGGCATCAAGGCCACAGTGGCCTTGGTGCCCCAGGCCTTGTCCAAGCTCCATATAAAAAGGGCCAGTGCAGCATAGTGGGCTTGCCTTGAATAAAACTTCAGTGAGGTCTCGGTTCGTGCAGGTGGAGTCTCATCAACACATCGATGATCTCATGTGAAAGCCTGAGCCTCTCAAACAGCAGCAGCACCTCAAAACAGAAGAATGACACTTAGGGCTCTATCTTAACAATCCGAAACGCAATTATCAAATGCAAAACGCAAGTAACTTTGTGGGCGGATCTCAGGCGCTGTTGCTATTATGCCGGCGGGACAAATGACTCTTGCGCCCGACGCAAATCTAAAACAAGTTGGTCTGAAGAAGCTACATTTCTCACAGGTGTGGTTTGGGCATAACGTGCAATAAACTGAGAGTGTCATCTCACATTCCCTTTAAAAGCAGGCACCGCTGTTCCATGGCAGATTGCTATTATAATGGCGTACACTAGGAGCGGTTCACAGCCGAGGAGACAGACGCTCTCGTCAGGGCCGTAAAAAGACCAAGAAGTGGCATTGTATGGGGATGGGAGAAACCCACCCAAATTAGCTTTGGTTAAACAGGGGTGGGAGGAAATTGCCACAATTGTTTCTACAGCTGGCATCCCAAGACATCGCACCAGTGCCGCAAGCGTTACAACGACGTCAGAAGACGGGGGAAGTCCAAGCTTGCTGGCAATCTGCCTGACAGTGCTGAGGGATTTGGGGGCTTTGAAATCAGCACCCAACCCAATGCACTAGCTGTCCAACCCCAAGGTAGACTTACAAATCAAGTTCACCTACATAGAGATTTCTCATGAAAAATTTTTTAATCATTACTGACATGAAATAAATGTAATGTAAGACCCTGGCCTTGGGAGCAGTGCACACAGGCCAAGCAGTGTGCAAGAGCCAGCTGAGGAGGGAGCAGTGCAAACACCAAGGTGCAGAGGATCCAGACCCACTACACGCTGTGGCAGCATTGTCAGACCGGAGGACCACCCGTTACTGCAGCTCCAGCAAAACGGGTTTGACATGCTGGGGCGGGAGCTGTCCGGGATGCGGCAAGGTATTATTGCCGGTTTTGACCGGTTGTTTTAGACTGAGATTACTTTGCTTACCTGCTCAAAATGGGAACTGCTTCCATGTAGGTGAGAGAAGCAAAGTGTATGCACCTTGTGCACATGCCACATTATAGCCAAGCATGCGCCCTTAAAAATAGCATCTGAATAAGCGCCACTGACTTTAGACTAGGTTTTTCCTGGTCTGCTGCGGAATTGTTTTCCGAAACAGCAAAATAGCACCAGGGAACGTTTGCGCTGGAGCACACCTCCTCTTTATGCTGAACCGCTGCAGGAGCGCAAATTCATTCCCTAATTTAAGGATGTGCGTCTGTGGAGGGTTAATTCCAATGTGTGTTGAATGCAAAATAGGAATTATACAGGCACCAGTGTACAAAGTCAATTGCGCTTAGTGCAACATAGAGCCCTTACAGCACAGCAAGCGAGCTCAGCCGGTTTTGATATAATACGTAACTGACTTATGTGGTAGGATTTTCTTTGGCTAAGTTGGAAATATATTCACAGATCCGAACTTCTCGGATCAATAACTCATTAGTGAAACATTGTTGAAACACAAACCATAACTCTTAACTACTGTAGTAAGGTAGACAATGAGCTACAACCATATTTTTCATCAACATCGGTCTCTATGGTCAGCCGTCTTTGAGACAAGGTCGAAGGGACTATCTACAAAGTGCAACGCCGAAAAGAGATTCTACAAAAATATTCAATAACTTCACTATTATTCAGTGTAGTGGGGGCTTACCCCTAAAATGATGAAATTCCAACCCTGGTGTCAATTGACTGCAACTGACAATTTCTCAAACCCTTCCTCGGCATCCCACCATTAACAGGACACTGCAGATCTGTCATGCACAGTTCATTTGTTCGGTAATTCAGACATTTGTAAAGCAGTCTTCAATTTATAATTTAAAAAGCTAAACCATATTCGGGCTGCACAGTGGCGCAGTGGTTAGCACTGCTGCCTCACAGCTGGAAGATCCCCGGTTTGCGTCCCGGTTGGGTCGCCTGGGATCTTTCTGTGTGGAGTTTGCATGTTCTCCCTGTGCATGCGTGGGTTTTCACCGGGTACTCCGGCTCCTCCCACAGTCCAAAAACATACTGAGGTCAATTGATAATTCTAAATTGTCCGTAGGTGTGAATGAGAGTGTGCCTGGTTGTCCGTCTCTATGTGTAGCCCTGTGATAGACTGGCGACTTGTCCAGGGTGTCCCCTGCCTTCGCCCTAAGTCAGCTGGGATAGGCTCCAGCCCCCCCACGACCCTACAGAGGATTAAGCGGCGTACATATAATGTACAGATAATGGATGGATGGATGGATGGATGGATAAACCATATTCACATAGTGTCTTAGGTTCAGGTATTTTATATAATGTTGACACAGCATGGAGCATTCAAATAGCATTAAACCAGCTTCATTATTCATTCTTAGTTTATTTATCATGTATCGTCCATTAACTATAGAAAACAGACCCTGCATTGTCCATGAATTATCCACCACCTTGTATACAGGTATGGTTTCAACATCAAACATTTTTGTTTGATACAAATGATCATCATATATATGTATTTAGCATGCTACATCCTGTATTTCTGCAATAGCACAGATAAGTTAAAACTTTGTTTCTTTACGTTGCAGCTTTACATTTCTTCAAGTTAAATGTTTGTTTTTTATCTTGTCACAATGCTGTGCTTATGCTCTGGTTAGGTTTAGTCACATAAAAAACATAATGTTTTGTATTTTGTGAAAGTACTACTGGAGGTGTCCCAAGCTCCCCTTGAAAACACCCCGTTTAGTTAACAGAAAAACACAGCTTACATTTGTCCTGAGATCTCCTTAAATTTACTTAGTGATGGCAATAACACATTTTTGAAGTACCATGGTTCCTTATCAAAATTATAGGCCTACACTTACAAAAGTAACACTTACAAATGCTGGAATGCTGGCTCAAACTGCAGTCACCGGCTTGGCGGCCTTGTCGTCGCTACCTACACCACCATCCTCTCCATACCCCCACATGAAAGTCAGGTAATGAACATTCAATGTGAACTTCATATGACACATACAGAAGTAAACATTTCTGTGGTTTGCAGAAACATTAACAGCTAACATTTCAGTCTGGAGACTGAGAAGCTGTGGCACAGTTTACTGTACAAGAGTTTGTCCTTGAATACAAGAATTTGAGTCTTTGTACGGACATTCGGTGTTTGGGACATAGTTACATAGTTCTTGGGGGTCATTTTAGAAAGAAACAGTATGGGGCGCCGTATAGCTCACTCGGTAGTGCGCGCGACCCATGTGCCGAGGCTCTGCAGCGGACCCGGGTTCGACTCCCGGCCCGGGTCCCCTTGCTGCGTGCCACTCCCCGTCTCCTTCCCTGTTTCCTGTCCAAACTCTTCAGCTGTCTATCAATAAAGCCGAAAAAAGGCCAAAAAAAATACTAAAAAAAAAAGAAAGAACCAGTATGATGTTTTACATTTTTACAAGACAGAACAATGCTCCTTTTTCGTGCCTTAACATGGATTATTAAATGGTGAGCATGGTGACTTTATGGGCAGACAGACTTTAGGGCCAGTCTTTTTGGCATCATTGTCATATTAAATCAGCATGGTATGTTATATGTGGCCATCAAATTTTGTGCATACTGAAGACTTGTGTCACAAGTTAGCATTTTCTAAATTCTGCAATTTTAGCCTGCATAATAAATGAAGGATGGCTGAAAATCAGGGAAGACTGCTGCATCTAGTATCATAACCTGTATTCCTGCTAAACTGTAAAACTTACACAGCTCGTAAAACTGTTACGACATGCAAGTGTTAAGTCATATCAGATAATTTGGCAGACTAAATGACCTGGTAAATATTGTTCAGCAATGTTTTAGTTCTAAACAGTCAAGAGAAAGCAAGGGTGTCAAAGTACCAGAACCACAGTAGACTGTCTGTGGGAGCCTCTTCATAGCCCACCCGCCATGCAACCTGTCATCTCCTGCTTAGAAAATGCAACAGGTTCATGTGTTTGTGTGTCAAATTTATCATCTTTTTTCCCACCTCTGCCAGCACTACAACCACCACACCTGACATCGCCTTTCCTTTTTCTCCTACTCTGTCTTCCCGTGTGATGAGTGCACAGATGTCGGTTATTTTCAGTTTTCACAACTCAAAGCCATGAAACGTGACTTCATAAAACGTGGTTTTCAGTCGCGTTGCCTCCTGTCTATAACTTCCTTGGAGTCTTTCTCTGAGCGAATTCGAGTGCTATTTATGAAATCAAACCACGCGAACAGGTCTCAGTTGTGGGAGTGATCGACGTGTAACAACCTCTCTACAGCCCTTTATTCCTTATTTCCATCTGACGACTTTCATACGAACTTGAATATTTGACTTTCTTTCTTTCTTTCTTTCTTTCTTTCTGTCTTTCATTCTTTCTTCAGCTTGACTCTTCTTGCAGGCAAAGCCGTAACTTCATAAAAACAATAATTTGAGAATTCTTTCTTCTTAAAGCCAAACAACCACATTGTTTTCTACTCCTTTCTCAGATGCACTGAGTAAGAACTTAGCTCTGAGCTAAGGACAACCATTGACTCTGTTGCTCTGCAAAAAAGTAATAAAAGTCACAAATAAACCAAGAGCCCCAGTGGGAAAAAAAACGGAGATTGCGCGACTTAAAAGGATACGCCGGAGGGCAGGACACAAGTGGAGGAAAACAAAGCAGCAGCTGCATTATGACATTTTAAAGGACAACCTTGCAAATTTCAGTATTAGAGTAATACAGCTTCCAGGCAGTAATTCTTCACCTCGCTGGGATGGCTTTGCTTACAACGATGTGCCGGAAGCCTTACATTGAAGTGAGGACACTTTTTTTTTTTTTTTGTTGTAAAATTTCAAGTCCATACCTTTTTCAAGGAAGCTCCTAAAGGGTTAAAATAGATCTTGAAAATCTCAGTGACACTGAAACTCTTTTGATAAGCATTAACTCATATGTCTTCATAATGAGAATATCTAACTGCATTCCCTGCCTTCTACCTCCACAGACCTCATTTACAGGGCAGCAGTTTTCCTCTGACATCACAAAAAACAGAATGCAAGGAGTGATGCTTGGTTATTGAAAATGAAGTCTGTCTGGTGATCATCAGTTTAAGGATCTTGTTTTTTCCAAAAGTCATAGAAAAAGTCAAGAGGATGATGCCTTAAAAAAAGCTTTTAATTGATAATGGCTGTTGAATCACTACATGCCTACACACTTCAGGCATTGAGGCCTTCTTCAGGGTAGTACAAAATGTCTGTCTTTGGGCTCTTGTGTTTATAAGTGAAGTGAGCAAACATTCACATGATCAGTATAGCCAAGCAAGTAATAATATGATTGGTCTAGACAGTTAGTCACATGATCGGTGAAGACAGGCGAGCAGTAACATGATTGGTCTAGATAACCACATGACAGGCTTTGCAGGTTGGTCAATTGTCACATGATCAGTAAGAGCAGGTTGTAGTCACATTATTAGGCAGGTCAAATCAAAAGACTGAGCATGTTAAGCGGAAAAAAAATACTAATTTCTTAAATACCTAAAGCAACTTTTTCAGACTTTAAAGGTCCAAGATGCATGCATGAGTGGTTCTTGCCATAATATGAATTCTAACAGTTGTCAAATAGGGCTGTCAACTGTGTACCAACCTCCACAAATTCCACAAATAAACCAAGGCACACCTGTGAAGTGAAAACCATTTCAGGTGACTACATCATGAAGGTCAGTGAGAGAAGGCCAATGGTTTGCAAGCAAAGGGTGGCTACTTTAAGGAATATAAAATATGAAACATACCTAGGGTTATTTCAGACTTTTTTGTTTACTACATAATTCTATATGTGTTCATTCATAATTTTGATGGCTTCAGTGAGAATCTAAAAGGTAAATAGTCATCAGAATAATGAAAAAATATTAAATGAGAAGGTGTGTCCAAACTTTTGACTGGTAGTGTATATCCTAATGTCCCTCCAGATTTTAACTATCCATCACCTTTTTAGTTGATAATTAATTGGAAAGTGGTTAACTGATTAAAAAAAAAAGTTTCTCGCGTTAAACATGAGGCAAGAGAAAAAGGGCGGCCGTGTTAATATGATCTGTTGTTCTTCAGTCACTACCTGTTCTCCATCTCTCTCAATATATGAATTTCAGAGTTGCCATAGTGGTGAGTTCAAATGTTGATCTCTCTGGAACCTCAGTGTGTATGTCTTCGACTGCCAACATTAATAAAACAGGAACCCTCTTTTAAAGATGTATTCAGGTAGGTATGACACCAGCCATAAAAAAGTCTGACAAGTGTATTAAAAAACAAACACAACCTGGTTAAGCAGTGAGTCAGGAGGTGGGATGGTTGCAGTATAATGCAGTTGGAAAATAGATTAATTCTAACTAGTGTTTATAGAACATGAAAAGAGAAGAAACAGAGTGGGCAGAAGAAGAGTATACAAGAGTGAGAGTTGAGTGTGGCAGTGTGTCTCATCACAGTAATCAAGACCTTTTCAAAAGCAATCAGCACAACACAGAACAACGCAGTGCTCACAATAGCCCGAGTTACATCACCAGTGGAGTGATGCACCACTTATCTCTAATTATGAGTAGCATGCAGCACAATTAGGTTCTAATGAGATAAAGGCGATTTTATAACTTCCTTTCTCTTCTTTTACAATAAGATGAGTAAGTATTTCTGAAGTTCATAGCTCTATCACAAAACATAACTAAGACTGCACTGATGTATGTACAGTGTATAACTTAATTGCAGCACAAAGTGAAACAGCTTCAACAACTTGTAACTTAGTTTAGCCAACAAGTTTAACAAATCGACTGTTACATTTTTCTAAGCATTTTATGGAAGTATCTCTCCAATGTACATGAATCCGATTATTTTGTCACTGTATGAGAGGTCATGCAGGGGAATTGTGTTGCATAAAACCACTTACCCTAAAACCTTGTGGACCATGGAGAATAAAAAAATCAAACATTTACAAACCGCAGCAGCAGGGCAGGTTTGAGCCACGTGTGTTTTTTCCAAAAGAGATTTAAGCAATAAAGTGGGGCCTGTTTGTCTGTCCTTGGCTTTTTTTGTTCTCCAATACAATACAGGACAGTTTCCTCTGTGGGCTTCTTAAGTCAGTTCAGCAACATTTCTCTGCCAATTAATAGTTGTGAGGACAGGGGGCATCTATTGACATGGATTACTTTTACTTGTTTTTGTGTCTTCAAGGTGTCTGTAAGCTAATTTGAAAACTGCTGTACTCCAAAGAAAAAGTGCTATTTATTACAGCTTTTGTACTTTTTCTGTTTATCATTCTTCTTTATAATAATAAGTGAGTATTTTGCTAAGTATTTGTCTATGGATTTCAAATATACAGCAGTACAGTTCAAATCAAAATGAGGCAGGGTTTTAAGAAGGGTATGTTCAGAGGGGGCCAAACTATGGTGATGGTAAGTTAGAAAGGGTCTTTTGGCTCCCCCACTCCTGGCCTGGCCTGACCCAGTTCCAGGCATTCCTGACTATTCCACACCAATCAGCCACAATGTTAAAACCACCTGACTGATATTGGCTAAGTTCCTCTCATTTCATCAAAACAACTCTGACATGTTGATGCATGGACCCCAGACTTCTGGGGGTGTCCTGTAGAATCTGGAACAAGAATGTTGGTGGTGGAAGCTTTGAGTCTTGGGGGTTGTGAGGTAGCCTCTGTGAATCCCACAAATGCCCAATCAGATAATGATCTAGGAAACTCTGAGGCCATATTGACACAATGAGCTCTTTGTAACATCCCATGGCTAGTTCCTGAGAAATTTTTGCAGTGTGACAGAATGCATTGTCCCACTGGGGGTACCACTGCCATGAGAAATAGTGTGGGTGGGTCCTGCTTGACAAATTGGCATGTACATGAATGCCTAAAATGTCCCAGCAGAACATGCAATGTAACAATGCTATCCTTGAATGTCTGTGTGGTTTACACTAAAACCACAAACAACTCTTACACATTATGTAAGATACACAAGATTTCTGGGGTCCTGTGGTGACAGTTATTGGAACATTGGTACTGGATCCCTCAGGTCATTTGGATTGGGGCCTCCATGGATCAGACGTGTTCTTGCACATCTCACAAATGCTTATCAGATTGGGATCTTGGGAATCTGGGGATTAGTGAATGCCTTGGCTCTTTGTCATGTTCATTGGGTCATTTCTGAACAGTTATTATGATGTGTCAGGGCACACTGTCCTACTGAGGGGCACTGCCACTGAGGAGTGCTGTTGTCTACATCAAAGTTCGGGTGGGCGGTGAGTGTCAAGTGGCATTCACATGAATGCCAGGACCCAAGGTTCCCTAGCAGAACATTGGATTGTTATGAGATGATCAATGTTTATCACTTGCCATGTCTGTGGTTTTAATGTTGTAGCTGATTGGTGTAGTTTAGCTTGTATTCTTTTCATCGTGTCCGCCTTTCTGTCTGTCAGCACAATAGCATTACAACCTCTCAAAATTCAGTAATGAGACTTTGAAGATGGGTGTGGTCCCAATGCTGAAATCACAACTGAGTAGTCATGGGTCAGAATGTGAACATGTTGACAGCCATCATGTATGGTGTGATCCCACCAAGATGGTCTGTTGTGTTGTTATTTTTGATTCCCCAGGGCATACATTCACTTAACACAAAAGTAACTGCTAAGGTCTCTGAATGTAGGGATATCCTTTGAAAGATGGTCATGCCGTGCCATCTTAAATGATGTTCTCGTCCTTTCATCTCACAGCTTAAAAAATGCCAGCACACCTTCTTCCACACAAATGATGTGATTGAAAACCAAAATCCTTGTCATCATAATCCACTCATGCGTTCATTCAAGAAATGTTGTCTAGTTCCACAGAGTGCTGGACACACCATGACCTTGTGGTGAGCAATCCATGATACTGCAGGAGATTTGGTCAGTTTTATCATTGCAAAACACAAGGTGTCATTGCTGTTTTATCGTCTTGGAGGACAGTTTGAGATTGGAGGCGAGCAATGTCCAGTGATCGAGCCAAAGGAAAGTGGGGCACTGACGTCTTGTGTTTTTTTCTGAATGTATCAACCACTCCTACAAGTCACATGTTTTTCCAACTAGGATAAACTTCATGTCTACCTTGTATGCATCCATTTTTCAACATATTAGTTTGGGACAGAACGTGTTTTGTGTTGTGAACAATCATTCACTAAATTGAACGGGAAAGTGTTATAAAGGTGGCTCTTTAAAATTTCAATGCAGCCTTGCTGTATATTTGATCTATAAAAGTCATTTTCATCAGTCTCATCATTTTTTTTTTTCCTCTCTGAGAAATTCTAATAATCATACAGGTGTCTGAAGGACAGAATACTCAAAAGTAAAGTATTCCACTTGACCTGTGTCTCTTGGCCCATATGACAATACAGCCTCTAAGCTTCAACAAACCAGCACAGAATGGAAGATGGATTGGTGTGGAAAGATATCTGTTTTATTTCAAAGCAATTCACTGCCAATTCACAGGTATCCCGAGGAAGACCTATGCTGACCATCTGATGGCAAGCTGTGAAATTCCCACTGGAGCAAGAAAAAATCACACTCACGCATTTACTCTTGATTGCCCTTAGTCATCCATGCGAGAGCAAACACACACTACATGCACACAACACCCCTGACAGTATTCAGAAAATGCACATACACATTTCCCCCACCTACGCTATCTCCGCTGGCTCCAGACTGTGGGGGAGGCTGGCTGACAAGGTGCCACGCTGAGTTCACTTGTCTTACATATGATTGGATGTTGAGGCTAGCAAGGGTTCAGCAGAGATTTGGTCAGTCTTTGAACACAAATCTGGCTGAATGTTAAACAAATTGCACCAAGACATATGTAACAATAAAGTCCAAGTGTATTGTTGTTTTATTTTGTCAAACATATCTGTTACCTTCTATTCTTCATTTAAAACCAGCTAGAACGTTAGCTGTACATGCAGGTAGACCAATCATAATAACGAGGGAAAAACAGAGTGAACATAGTGAAAGCTATAGCTCTTTTAACGTAGCACTAAAAACTGAAATAGGAAATCAAAAATTGTCTCTAGTAAATCTATCAGAAGTATTAATGGCCAACTGGCATCATTGAATAAACGCACAAAAAATTGTGATTATGTTCTTACAGATACCACTGAGGAGGACTTAGCAATTGCGACTAAACCTGGACTTACTAAATCATATTTACTGAATTTGAACACTAAAATGCTGGGACAGGTGTTTATAACTCTTGAGCTTCTCCTCCATCTCATAAAGAAGATGGTAGTTGGAATGTCATGTACATATATTCTAAAGTAATCCATCGGGTATGTGTGCTTGCACGTATGTCATTGACAAAAGAACGAGATCACTATAATGATGCAACAGAGAGAATCAGGTCAAAAAATGCATGTAAAAACATTTAGCATGCAGTCTCCTGCTTGTATATTTTAACTTAAAGTTCTCTAACTTGAGTCTGAATGCTGCCATATGAGTGTGCACATGGTGCTAACATGACTATATAAACAGAATCAAACTATTCACTGTCACTGCCAGACTAGCTGCTATTTTGGGCTGTGAATAGCTACAACTGTACTTTAAGTGGGATGCTAACATGTGTATGGCAACATACCTTTAGTGATGTTTGGTAGTTTGTGCTAAACAGTGCAGATGACACTAATTGGAAGGTCATTAGTTATGCAGGTAGAGCCGGTTCTCACTCCCAGTGCATTAAATACAGCAGCCTGGTCAGTGGCCAAATGCTTCTCAGTTTGTCAATGTAGTTACCCCACTAGTTTTGCTTCTTGAAGTGCCACTGTAGTGCAGTAGTATGACGGCTGAAACGAGTCTGAGTTAGGAGGTGGTCGGGTGGGTCATGTAATGGACTTTCCCTCCAGACACTGAGGTTTGTCTGTGACTTTAAGTCAAGAATGTTTTGCCTTGAAGTTACGTATTGTAGGTAGGTAGTGTTTACCGATACTGTATTTGGTCATGAACCAAAGAACTGAACCGAACTTTGACCTGTTGGTGGTGTTCATTGACCTATGAATGGTCTCTGCCTACAACCAGTTACATTGTTGTAGGTAGAGATCCATTCATTCCTATCAAAGCTGCTCAGTGGCGCACAAAGCAAAAATAGTTCAACTTCCAGGGTATAAAATTACCAGTATCTTTCGGCATCGTGGGGCACATAAAGCGTGTGCACCAAAGACATTAGTTAACATCTGGTATCAGCTACCTTGGGATACAATTATTTAGAAGAATAATCTTTATGATCATATATGTGTGTGTGCATTTTTTTTGGCTTTGATTTGCCTTTTGCTTTTTGCCTCTAAAATCATTTTTTGGCTCCAGTCAGTGCTCTACCTTTCTCTACCCGATCCATCGCTGTGGTTATGAATGCACTGCCTGTTTGGCTAGGTTGGTTCACAGCAGCTCACACCTGCACTGAATCTTTCTCTAGCTGAGGAATGATTCCATGTTGTCAGGTTTGAGCTTACTGCACAGCACTCTGTCACTTTGTACCCTAAGACATGATCACTTACTATCTGCAATCGTTTTGAAGATCACTGGGAGCAGTTACAGGGATGCGATCTTGTGTTTGACAGCCATGTGTACTGGCCTTGTGTCCACATGATCAGGCCAAATGACTGTTATCACGCTCGCGGCTGGAGACTCACTGGTCGTGAGGAAACTGGTCTACAGTTAGTCTTTTACACAGCAGTGTCACTTCCACTTACTGCAGACACTAGGAGAATGTGCCATTGTTAAACTGAAGAAGTTACATGCAGAGCCACAATTACTGTTCGGACACGTCCACAGTAGCTTTTTTGCCCCATCACTTTGTGGGATATAATGGTCTCCAAAGTGGCTTCACTTTTATCTAGTTGTATGATTGTACAGTTTTCGTCCTTTCACAAAAGGTTTTGCCATTGTGTTCAGTGAGGGGTGAGATTTGTTCAATGTAGCACAAAACAAGTATGTTAAAGTGGGAGTTCACACTAATCAAAATGATAATAACCTTCTCCTGATGATATAAAGCCCATACAGTCCAAAGAGATAACTGACACTGAGACTTCTACCGCCACCCCAATACACAGGAGGTAAATTTAATTTAACTTTTGATGCTCTGAACACTAAAAAAACATGCATTCTAAGAACAGAGGTGTCAAATACTTTGTTACCTTACTTAAGTAGTTGTACTTCAACTTTTACAGAAGTCTTTTTAAACCCTAGTATCTATACTTCCAAATGAGTAATGAATGTGAATATTTTTGAAACCTCTGTCTAAGAAATGGTAGCAAACTGTCTTTCCACACTTTGGCTGGATAAGTCAGATACCTAGCGTAAACAGCTGTACAGTGGAACAGTCAATATGTATGGTTTGTCAAAGGCTGCAGTTTCTGATCTTTTTGACAGCAAACCCCTGAAAACAATATCATGTATACTTGTGACCTTTTACCACTGTTTTTTTGTCCAGTTCAACCAAAAAATAGATATGTGATTGTGGTCATTTACATTATGAAGGATGTACAGTGGCCCAGTGCACCAGTTTGATGCTATAGGTAGCCCATTAGCTTGAAGCCCTCGGTGCAGTAGTATGAGGCAAGAGTCTGCCTTCCACTTGTGATCAAGAGTCAAAGTGAACTGTTTGTAAGTTGTGTTACATAAGTTATACTAATGTACATATATGATGTAGTTTTCCTAACATGAGTGACATATTTTAGTCAAGTACAATAACGTGATGTCACTGAAGTCACCTCAGCTACTTAAGCTACGAGACTGAACAAAGTTATTTTAAGTATGATCATTTCCCAGACCTAACCAAGTAGTAAACCTAAACAATCCGTGACCTTTTGACAATGTCAGTAAAGGTCCAAAAGTCATAATGTCATAATGTGTGAACTGTTTGTCAGCAAGCTTTATTGTGAAAGTCGTACCAGACAATGCATTTAATGTATTATTGCTACAATGCAAAACTGACTCTAGAGGGGTTGGTAGTTTGAATCTTAAATCTACAATATAACCTCTGCCACTAGGGAGCTCTCTATCAAAACAAAACAAATGGGGAGGGAATAGAATGGGAAGGAACAGAGAACTAGAGTCTTGCAGCTCATGTCCAATCATGTTGCTCGGGGTGAAATACACACCAATGATTGCTCCTCTTGTGGTGAATAAATCATTAAACAATCACCACTGCAGATGAAAAACTATCTGACGTGGCTCAGGCACATATGCACACAGATAAGGTTTAAGTTTTAGACTTGTATTCATATTACATTTAGCCTCATTGCCTGACTCTCTACCCTAAAAGTAGCAACAAGCAACCAAACGAAACACAGCGTCACCTTGATTAATCTTCTGAATTTCTGGGATTTAACATTGATGGAAATATTTAGGATACTGTTAAGTGCATAACTAAAATATATAACAGAGTTCGACATTATTATTGTTATTATTTCTTAATAAGGTATAATAATTTGTTCTCAATGCTCATTTTCTTTGTAACAGTTGAGTTCTCAAAGATCCATGATATTAAAATGATAGCACCCATCAAACCCAGTGACATAAATGACCAACGAAAGCGTGACAGCTCTTCATTCCCATCAAGTCATGTCATGATGGATGAGCTCAGCGATGTAAACAGTCAATCAGACAGGACTTCTAGACAATAATATATGACTGCACATTGAGGTATAGGTGGGTTGCACATACAAATGGACTCCAGGTGCACCTGAGACTAGGTTATCTGATGTAAGTATATCTTTGGAATTGGCAGCCAATTATTCACTTTCAAGGAAGAGCAGCAGCTTCTGGATTGGCTGTCGTATGACTGAGGGCTTTGGAGGAATGGTGCTTTTTCCTTGTCAATTGTAATTTGTTCCAGAAATGTTCCAGAAACCAATTTAAACTTGTATGTCCACCTCTTCGCCTCGCACATGTACCCATTATCTTTCCTCTCATTCCTGTAATCTTTTTTTTTTTTCTATTCCACCCCTTAGCACATGAGTTTCCCTTATTTGTCATATTTACTAATTTCCTGCTGCTTCAGTCTCGACTTTGCCCCATCTCTCACCATCATCTCGATCGCCTCCTCTGACCATCCTTCTCTCTAAGTTCATCTCAGCCACAATACTGTATTTAAACCCTGAGTTATGCTATTCCCTCCCCTGCCATTGCCCCTGCCAGTCATAGATAGTTATCCCCACGAATCCCAACTCATCACACATCAGTGAGAATTTTCACTGCTAATTTTCCACAAAGTAAATAACTCCTGTGTAATTTTACTGACGGTATCGCTGATAATTGGCAGCTAGTTTTCGAATAAGCCACGGAGTCGGAGTGAACAGTGTGAGAAAAAAAAAAATATTCAAACAGATCCAGCAGGGAGGAAGATGACAGACAAGGAAAAAGGATTACGGAGCGTACTAACACTGATGCAAAGATGAGGATAATATCGCCCGTGTCTGAATGTAGATTTGTCAAATCCTTCACAAGTCGGATCTCTGCGGAAGGGAGTTTAATTCCTCCTCTGGCTTTGTTGTTATAAATCACTGTGAGTTGCATGTTCTGTAAAACAAAAAGGAAATTTTTTATTGATAGTCAGTTACAGACCACAGTGTCTGGCAATCCAACACAAAAGACACGTTTCTCTCAAATTTTGAGTTCAAATTTGTTATGAAAAGCCAATGTTAGTGTAAACTTCTCCCTCTGTAAAATAATCCCTTCCACAAGCCAGCTTCTGGAATATTAAAGTAAAGGGCAAAGGGCAAAGCAAGGAGAGGTGAGGGGTGATTGGAATCAGTCCAGTAGATCGCCTCAGCTGGCAGACTGGCTGCAATTAATATAATCCTTTGGGGCAACTCCGACCGAGGCTGTTATTGTAAGTGTCTGACAACATTACAGAAATGGTTCCTACAGAGTGAGACCTTTTTCTGAATCAATAAGATCTTAATTTCATTAGAAACACAAGACTTTTTTTTCAGTTTTCAAGAAAGCAATCTGGTGGTCTTGTCAAATAAAGGCTGTTATAGGTGTCTTACACAAGTCCTCTCAACTCATCCTGCCCGTTGTGCTGACCAAGAGAAACTCAGGTTAATCCTTTTTTTTTTTCATCCTACCTGCTTTGGGTCCTTGTATCAACTGTTAAACTGTTACAGTTTCCTATGTTGCCTTTGTGTATTGTTCTGTGAGTTCTCAAAGCTCTGTTTCTTACACAGGCCTATCTGCACAGACACTTATAGATTACATCACTTGTAGAACAGGTGCTCTGGCCTATACTATCATAACAGTCCTCCCATGAACATGATGGTTTTGTGTCCAAGGGGAGAAACTTTTTTATGTTCCTTTACACCAGAATGAATATGGTGGAGGTAGAGTGGGGGCCAGAAAAGTAGGAAGTTCAGGAGGACACCATTTTCTGCAGCATCATAGAAGGAACTGTGGCAGGATAAACCGATTACCTGCGTCACAGGAACCTAATACTATAAACAAAGTAACCATATAAGATTATTCACTTTTACCGAGAACATTTCATGCATCTCCTTTGTCCCCGCCCTGCTTATTTGCTCCCATTAGCCGTTCTACTCTAATGAAACTCCACGGCTGGCTGCGGTTGCTAAGACACTGTGATGCGACAGCAAAGCTTCGACAGCGGGCTTCTCAGTAACTAACACGGGGTGGTGGGTGTCTACAGCCGGCCCTCTGCTGTGCTATGTCATGTGTTTGCCGCGGCTGGTTGGAGAGAAGTGTGAGCTGTCACATCCACACGCTGCCCACTCATCCAGAGAACACCACTGTCATGTCCCTTCAAATGGAGGAGGGGGATACAAACACTTTCTAGGTGTGTGTGTGTGTGTGTGTGTGTGTGTGTGTGTGTGTGTGTGTGTGTGTGTGTGTGTGTGTGTGTGCGCGTGCGTCCTGTGGTGGATGGATGTCATTGAGCCACTCTGTTGTCAGAACTGCTGAACTGTTTTATTATGCCTTCAATCCGCCATCCAGCTGCACCTCTGATAACAGATGTGTGGCTGCCTTTGTTGCTGTGTGTTCATCTCTGTCTTCCTCTGTCTACTCAAGCGGTTTCTTTTTTTACATTTTCATTTTGTGTGTCTTTTCTGGTGTATTTTCCTCGATTAAAATAAAGATAACCTCGAGAAAAAAAATGATATTTGATAAATATTTGGCTAAAAAGAACAGTAAAACCAAGAAAAAACACATTTGTTTAAACATGTATTTTTTTATTAACATTAAAAAAATTATAAACTAAACAATTGGGTGAAAGTCATATGAATTAACATATTTCTGTTTCAGAGCAGTGTCATCATTTTGTTTTGTTTCGTTTTGTTTTTTTGTCTTGTTTTTGGAAAAAAAAAAAAAAAACTTACCAAGTTAGCAAGCTTTTGCAGTTCAGTGACAGGACCTGCTCTGATGACTATGGGTTAAAAAGTCTGTTTAAACTTCACCAGGGTCGATGTAATTTTCCCTGGAATCAATGGGTGCAATAGCTGTTGACACAAGTGTGGGTTTCTGAACAGCTAGGGAGAGCACGTCACATTCATACAGGCAGATAAATGCACAGACTGCTCTGAGCCTGAAGTCCATCTCTCGTTGAAATGTACCCATTAGTCTGCTGACTGTTTAGGTATGAATATGAGCATGTTCGTTGAACTCAGTCAGAAACGGTGTTTTCAGAATGTTCAGAGCATCCTCTGGAGGATATGTTGCGTCACAGTTAAACTGAAAGTCTTTATAGGTTTGAAAATTCAAAGAGATACAATTAAAAGATTATTTTGTCATTTCACTATGAGGAATAATGATGTTGTTATTAAGGGAAAAAGAAAAGCGGAAATTAAAAAGGTAAATCTGGGAATGTACGCAAGGAGACAAAAACATGGCAATGCTCAAAAACAGACGGTATATATTGTAATGGTGAAACTGAAAATTGCAATGGCATGTAAGACGAGAAACATCAACTCGGTTCGCAAAAAATATGGGCTGTATTCCAGTGGCTCACTGTCACACTGTCATGACTCGCCAGTACACTGGAATAAAATGGAGTCAATGTTAGTAGTAACACTCATGCCTTTTCCTTCTCTGACACGATCACACTGCTCTGCGACGAGACAGTAAGTGAGTAAGAAGGAAAGTGCATGAGCGGCAACAGTCACAGCCTTGGTTGAAGGGGAATGACTCACCTGTCATCTGTAATAAAAAGGAGGCATGGACACTGTGTGTGTGTGTGTGTGTGTGTGTGTGTGTGTGTGTGTGTGGATTAATTATATATAGGCGTAATGTTGCCAGGTGTTTACAAGGAAAAGGAGCCACAGTCTGCTCTTAAAGACGCTCTGTGTTGCTGGGAGATGTGATTTGCAGGCAGGTAAACATGACGCGGTTCTACAGCCTTATCATTTCAACCAGGAGACTTTGTTTGTAAATGAATACATATTCATAGCAATGTGGACATCGGATGAGAAACATCTTTGGCGATTAGGCACCACTGTGACGTCCATCCTACTTTTAGGGGGAGGATGAAGCCAGAAGTAGCATAGGAACCCATGGAGATGATGGCTGATAATCTGGATGAGATGAAGTCAAACTGTGAGCTAGATATGGGGAATTGGAGGTGAAACGGTTGGAGGAAGGTCACAATTGCCACGTAACACAGAATGGGACCCGAACGCAAGAAACAGACGGGCGGGTTAAGAGAGAAAGGAGAGCTTTAATAACAGCTGATTACCAAAGTCATTGAAGTCCAAAATTAAAGCATACGCACAAGGCAGGCTGAGGCAGAAACGGGACATGGGAACAGAGCAGAACTGGACGGGAAAAGAGAGCAGGGAGGACACTGACCTTGTACACAACGGAGGAGGGGATAATTGGTCAGAGGTGAAACAGGGAGGGCCAGACATCAGGAGGGCCAGACAAATCCTAAAGAAGGTAAGCACAGAGAAAGAGAGGAAATAGAAAGTGAGACAGGACGATATAACTTCCAAATAAAAAAGAACATTAGGAAGCCACAAACTCAAACTATGATAGCAATTCAGACCACAGAAGAGAGGAGAAGAGATTTCAAGTTTCAATCGTGGCAGATCCTGGTTGGTTTAACCAAAGGGGTAAACGTCCATAGTCAGCTGATTACTGAGTGGGGAGAGAGAGAGTAAGAGAGAGGGAGCGAGAGAGCTGCAGATGAATGAGCATTCATATTAAAGCAGATAGATAGATAGATAGATAGATAGATAGATAGATAGATAGATAGATAGATAGAATACTATATAATATATTTTAAAAAATATGAAATACTTTATAAAACAAAAGATAGGAGGAGGGTTTAAGAAACGCAACACTCCCTAGTTTCAGTTAGTCTACAGAAAATTTGCCCACAAATTGCCTTTTTTTTTGTCTCGGTTATGACCATTTTTGTCTAATAAAGCTCAGGATAGACAGAAACAGGCCAGAACAAGCTTCTCCTCCTTGTCTTTGTTACCATGGTAATGGATACCAAGCCCCGTGCAATCCCATATTTGATTGGTTTGCCTGAAAAAGGGCGACGGTGACCACAGCCATTTTCTGAAAAGTTATAAACCCAGAGCGGCTGCAGAAAAAGGCGGAGTGCTCTGAATAAAGATGTTAAGTGCAGTGCTGTTTCTGCAGGTGGCCGCTCTCTCCCAAGTGGCATCGACTGAAATAAAGCCACTGGCGCATGTTGTGCACACAGGCCCAAACTTATGTAGCCTAACCTGTCATTGATAACACAGCAAAGTTGGCAACAGTTAAAGAGAACTGAAATATATTTTCATTCACACAAAGTGAGGTTTCATTGGTGGTGACTGGACGACTCTTGATAAAAAGAGACAGCAGTATGGAGATGGGTCATTTCTTGAACAGAGTTTTAATTTTCCCTGTGAACGAACGGCTTCCTGATAGAACACTTCCTGACCAGATTCAACGGGTCACTGCTACTGCATGTCAACACACAAATAATAATTGTGTAAACATAGATGTGAACTGCATGGACTCCCAGTAAATGTCAAACCATAAAAAGTGACAGAAAAAACAAACATCAGGGTGCAAATTGCACAAAGACGTTTCATACAACACCGTACTCTTTGCTCAGCCCCCCTACCGTTATCCAATTATTTGCTTTGCAAGAACAGTTGAAACTTGCACTAAACAAAAATCCTAATCCTATTCTCCCTGGTGTATGGAGGCAGAAGGCTTCTCATGTTCACTGTATTCATTAGAAGAAACACTTTTGACTTAGTAAAAGAAACTTTCAGTCGATCACAGGGTTTTCATCCTGCTTTACCTCTGAGCTGCACATAGATCCACAGCATGGGCGTGAAGCTCTAGTGAACCAATTAATTCCTCAGTTAGAGACATCATACACTTTAATTGGTTCTTTGAAGTTGACTTTTTCCTGTCGCTCTGCTGTTTGTGTCACAACGCAGTTGTGTGTTTGCTGGGAGCTGATTCCATTTGAACTTATATCCCTGCAAAGACAAAGCTGACAACAAATAAAAAGATGGGTGTTGGAACAGTACAACACGACTGAGGTTTTTTGTTCCGATCCACTCCCTCTTTAATCGCATCCATCAGACTGATTCGTTTGGGTTCATGCACTTTTAAACCCCAGATAGAAACCTTAAAATATAACCGTGGAATAAATACATTTAAAAAAAGAAATGAAATGCAACTTCTCTTCAAAACAATTTGCACTCCAGAGTCATTTCTGCTATGCAGTTTTGGCCCTGGGGCATAGTGTGCTCTTAGTGAAAAATAACCAGAGAAGAGAACTCATAGTCGCAACTCAGCTATTCCAGCAGCCAAATACATCCACAGTAGCTTCTATGAACAATATCATCAGTAATACGATTGCAGCTTTGTGTGTCTCTGCACATTTGGATAGGTTTTACAGCTCCTGTAGTCAAAGGGTCCAACAGTATCATTTCTGAACAAAGCTGAAGTTAAAGGCAATTTTCCTCTTTGTATTTGCATCATTGATGAAGGTTCCCAGTCATCCAGGTCATGGTGATTCTAGGTGCTGTATCGTAGGCAACTGGACTTGTTTAATCTTCTTGATGACGTTCCACCTCTCATCCAAGAGGCTTCTTCCCTTCCAACTAACTGGAGGGGAGTTGGCAGGCTTTTTAAACTCTGTGTGGGAGTGTCCTTACAGAGTCATCAAGGACATGTGTGAGCTCTGAGTTTCAGAGTCGTTACGGCCACTTGTGGGTCGTTGACCCAACCGACCTTCATGTGAGTTGCTAGCGCTAGGTGAGCCCAGGTGTGAATGGTTGTTAAGCAGTCTGGAGAGGGAACTCAGTGCTGCATTGTAGGTGGGTGGTAAGTTATGTCTTATACCATCTCCTCTGTTCAGAGCAGTTGTTTCAGTCTGACACAGATGGATTCCTTTACTCCTCTTTCAAACCATCTGTGTTCTCTGGCCAAGATGATCACATTGTTGTCCTCAAAGGAATGATTTTTCTCTTTCAGATGTAAGTGGACAGCAGAGTCTTGACCTGGGGAGTTGGCCCTCATTTATGGCTTTGTATGAATTCCTTTTTAGATTGAGCCAGTTGATACTGCTATTATCTTATGTTATTATCCAGATAAATGTAATCAGGGTAATTAATTTAGCCTAGAATAAAAACTGGGAGTAGAAGATTAGAGCTAGCTATTTTCTAAGTTAATAAAACTCCTGTATCTAACAAATACCTAACATCTCTAAAGCTCACTAGTCAGCTTGTATCTTGACACTTCCAGGTTTTGGGGATGAAGGAAACGCTATAACTATTTCTTGTAGCTTCTGGAGCGGCATGTGAAGGCATCCTCACCCTTTCTTAATAAATATTGCAGGATTTTTTTCTTTTATGTGAACAAGTTGGTATATGAATAAAAAGTCCAATGGAAGCTTCTCAAATTGACCCATCCAAACTCCCAGCCCCTTTAGTTACTGTTGCTAGGCCAGACAAGCTTGGCAGCAAGACACATGGCAGGTCCTACTTGGCCTGGTACTGCAGTGTTTGTTAGATAAAGCCTGGGAGTCCTTTCAAGTTGTGAATGTTTTGGCTTTTTTTTAAAAAAATAGAAACATTTTCACTTTTCCACATGCAATTCTGCCTACCTCCACATATTTCTGACTGTAGAACAGCTTGCCATGCAGGTAGTGTGGCCGAGTGGTCTAAGGCGCTGGATTAAGGCTCCAGTCTCTCAGGAGGCGTGGGTTCAAATCCCACCACTGCCATTTGACATTGCCATCTGTTGATTTGTATGAGGCCCTAAAAAAAGTGTGTTTGTCACAGTTGACTATGCTGGCAAATTCTTCATGCAAGTACTGATTCAGTGGCTACTGGAAAGGAATCTGTTTGTTAGTTAAGGAGCAACTCTTGAGTAATCTACTATTAGACAAAAAACTTCAGATGGCTCCACCTTTATCCCAGCCTCAAAATAGGTTCATGCAGAGCAGAGTGGCGCAGCGGAAGTGTGCTGGGCCCATAACCCAGAGGTCGATGGATCGAAACCATCCTCTGCTAACTATACATCTGGATCAGCAAGGCTCTCTATGGAAAAGAAGGAACTCCTTGGCACTGACAAGCAATCTTGGTACATTTCTTTTTTTTTTTTTGTCACCCCAACTTTTTAGAAGTGTGACAACGTATCAATGGGTTCTTTATGAAACATATGGAACTCATTGGCGCAAATACGATATATCTTCAAGCAGTTGGGAATGTTTCGGCTCTTTTTTTGGTAGAAACATGTTCAAGTTTTCTAACTAACTTTTTCTCTGTAGAAGACACCTGGTGAATAACGGTAGTGTGGCCGAGTGGTCTAAGGCGCTGGATTAAGGCTCCAGTCTCTCAGGAGTTGTGGGTTCAAATCCCACCACTGCCATTTAACAATGGGAATCATCTGTTCATTTGGTAACTTTACACAAGTCAATTATATACTGGGCTCTTCCAAAGCCTTACTCTGTGAAGAAGAGTCTGTACTGCAACCTTAATTTCCAGAAAGATGTTGGCACATGATTCATGTAAAACTTTGATTTAAACAGTGGCACAACAAGAAAATTTTTTTTAATGTATTTAGTTTTTGTATTTGGCCACTGGCAAATATATTTTCCACACTTCTGCAACTTTTTAAATTTGTATCTGCAAATTGTATCAATGTATAAACACAGTTTTGTTACTGCCACTTTTTGCAAGTCTTGAATGATTAACGCTGAGCCTCAAAACATGTCCATGCAGAGCAGAGTGGCGCAGCAGAAGAGTGCTGGACTGATAACCTAGAGGTTGATGGATTGAAACAATTGTCTGCTATCTGTACATGTTCTGGATCAGCAAGGGTCTTTATGGAAGCTAAAGATCTCATTGGATCAAATGCCAGCAACAGGTGTATCTTTAACCTGTCTATCCTTTTCTAAATCTTTTGATGTTAGCAAGAAATAAAAAGGAAGCCAACCTGGCTGAATGATCTGACCTGAGGTACAGGCCCCCCAGCAACATCTTTTTTACCATCTTCTCAGTTTTTTTTTTTTAACTGTTCAACATAGACAAACCTAGCACAAAGCACACATCATCCATCCATCCATCCATCCATTATCTGTACATTATATGTATGCCGCTTAATCCTCTGTAGGGTCGCGGGGAAGCACACATCAATTTACTACAAAACAAGAAAGACACTAACACTGATTATTTTTCCCAAGGAACTTCTGTTTTCAGTTTGTTCACAGTAATTGTATAATGAGTTGTTAACAAGGTAGCAGGGATGGTTTGTGATGATAGTTAACGGTTGTGTTAATGATCTTGTTCTATTTTGGTGTGTTACTTGAAAGGCGTCTTCCAATTACACATTGGAGTTGTGAAATCAAATAAAAAGAGTTATTTCAAATGAGCTAAGTTTAAACATTAGAATGATTCCAGACACTGTGGCATTCTTGGAACAGAACTGCCTAGTCCCAGTCCGTGTCTCCCAGTGGAGTCCAGATTTAGCTGCTTTACAGGCTTGTCTCGCACTATAGTGCCAGTGACTGAAATAGTTGTGGTTGATAATTTTGAGTGAAAAGGGTGGCTATTATTATAGGCTGCAATCCTGTGCCAGTACTTCATAGGCTTACTGGAAAAATAGAGGATGATGCTGAGGGTGTAAAGGTAAAATACAGTGTAAGGAAATACTGATAAAACAGTGCTTTTACTTTTGGTTTGCTGAATAATCAGGAAGAATACTATTTGTGTCAGTAATGGGACCTTAATATTGGGACCTTTTCTAAACACTGTTCAGTACAGATTATCTGGTAACATGAGGGGTTTACAGATCCATTCTCAAGCCTTTCGAACTGTCCATGGACTCATCAGGGCTGCCCTGATAAGATTAAAAACGTTTGATCGTATGATTTTGATTTTGATCTGGAGAACCAAGGAACTTCTTTCCTTTGTTTATTTTGCTTTTGTCTATGGGAATGTCCTGTTTCTCTTTTTCTACCTGTAAAACTGTCAATAAACGGAACTTTCTAAACTTTGCTTTTACTTTGTTACCTCCTCCTTGAACCGGCACCTTATCGTGGTGGAGGAGTTTGAGTACCTGAATGATCCTAGGAGCTATGTTGTCCGGGGCTTAATGCCCCTGGTAGGGTCTCCCAAGGCAAACAGGTCCTAGGTGACAGGTCAGACTAAGATCGGTTCAAATGCCCCTGATGACAGAACCAAGATCAAGGAAGTTTACGTCCCCCGGATTGGCGTTACTGGGGCCCCACCCTGGAGCCAGGCCTGGGGTTGGGGCTCGCAGGCGAGCGCCTGGTGGCCGGGTCTTTGCCCACGGGAGCCGGCCGGGCGCAGCCGGCCGGGCGCAGCCCGAAGGAGCGACGTGGGCCCGCCCTCCTGTGGGCTCACCACTCACGGGAGGGTTCAGAGGCGGCGGGTGCAGTGGGATCTGGGTGGCGGTCGTGGGCCCCGGCGACCCAATCCCCGGATGGTGACTCTAGCCATGGGGACATGGAATGTCACCTCACTGGGGGGGAAAGAGCCTGAGCTGGTGCGAGAGGTTGAGCGGTACCGACTAGAGATAGTCGGGCTCTCCTCTACGCACAGTCTGGGCTCTGGAACCGAACTCCTTGAGACAGGCTGGACTCTTTTCTATTCTGGAGTTGCCCGCGGTGAGAGGCGGCGAGCTGGTGTGGGCTTGCTTATAGCTCCTCGGCTCAGCCGCCATGTGTTGGGGTTTACCCCAGTGAACGAGAGGGTCGTTTCCCTGCGCCTTCGGGTCGGGGATAGGTCTCTCGCTGTTGTTTCGGCTTGTGGGCCGAACAGCAGTGTAGAGTACCCGGCCTTCTTGGAGTCCCTGGGAGGGGTACTGGAGAGTGCTCCAACCGGGGACTCCGTCGTTCTTCTGGGGGACTTCAACGCTCACGTGGGCAATGACAGTGTTACCTGGAGGGGTGTGATTGGGAGGAACGGCCTCCCCGATCTGAACCAGAGTGGTGTTTTGTTACTGGACTTCTGTGCTGGTCACAGTTTGTCCATAACGAACACCGTGTTTAAGCATAAGGGTGTCCATATGTGCACATGGCACCAGGACACCCTAGGCCGGAGGTCAATGATCGACTTTGTGGTCATGTTATCTGGCCTTCGGCCGTATGTCTTGGACACTCGGGTGAAGAGAGGGGCTGAGCTGTCAACTGATCACCACCTGGTGGTGAGTCGGATCCGTTGGCAGGGGAGGAAGCTGGACAGACCTGGCAGACCCAAACGTATTGTGAGGGTCTGCTGGGAACATCTGGCAGAACCCTCTGTCAAAGGGGTCTTTAACTCCCACCTCCAGGAGAGCTTGGACCTGATCCCGAGGGAGGCTGGGGACATTGAGTCCGAATGGACCATGTTCTCCACTTCTATTGTTGACGCGGCTGTCCGGAGCTGTGGCCGTAGGGTCTCCAGTGCCTGTCGTGGCGGCAATCCCTGAACCCGGTGGTGGACGCCGGAAGTAAGGGATGCTGTCAAGCTGAAGAAGGAGTCCTACCGAGCCTGGTTGGCCCGGGGGACTCCTGAAGCAGCTGACGGGTACCGGCAGGCCAGGCGAGCGGGCAGGCGGGGGCAGTCGCGGAAGCAAAAACTCGGGTCTGGGAAAAGTTCGGAGAGGCCATGGAGGAGTACTATTGGTCAGCCTCGAAGAAATTCTGGCAAACCATCCGGCGCCTCAGGAGGGGGAAGCAGTTCCCCACCAACACTGTTTACAGTGGAGGTGGGGAGCTGTTGACCTCGACTGGGGATATTGTCGGGCGGTGGAAGGAATACTTCGAGGATCTCCTCAATCCCGCTGACATGTCTTCCATAGAGGAAGCAGAGGCTGGGGACTCGGAGGTTGACTCATTCATCACCCAAGCTGAAGTCACTGAGGAAATTGGGAAGCTCCTCGGTGGCAAAGCAGCGGGGGTGGATAAGATCTGCCCTGAGTACCTCAAGTCTCTGGATGTAGTAGGGCTGTCTTGGTTGACACGTCTCTGCAACATTGCATGGCAGTCGGGGACAGTGCCTCTGGACTGGCAGACCGGGGTGGTGGTCCCCCTATTTAAAAAGGGGGACCGGAGGGTGTGCTTCAACTATCGGGGGATCACACTCCTCAGCCTCCCTGGGAAAGTCTATTCCAGGGTACTGGAGAGGAGAATTCGGCCGATAGTCGAACCTCGGATCCAGGAGGAACAATGCGGTTTTCTTCCGGGCCGCGGAACACTGACCAGCTCCATACCCTCCGCAGGGTGCTCGAGGGTTCATGGGAGTTTGCCCAACCAGTCCACATGTGCTTTGTGGACTTGGAGAAGGCATTCGACCATGTCCCTCGTGGCATTCTGTGGGAGGTGCTCCAGGAGTACGGGGTCGGAGGCCCTCTGTTAAGGGCCGTACGGTCCCTGTACGAGCTGAGCAGGAGCTTGGTTCGCATTGCCGGCAGTAAGTCAGACCTGTTCCCGGTACATGTTGGACTCCGGCAGGGCTACCCTTTCTCACCGGTTCTGTTCATTACTTTCATGGACAGAATTTCTAGGCGCAGCCACGGGCCAGAAGGGATCTAGTTTGGGAGCCACAGGATTTCATCTCTGCTTTTCGCGGATGATGTGGTCTTGTTGGCTCCTTCGAGCCGGGACCTCCAGCATGTCCTGGGGCGGTTTGCAGCCGAGTGTGAAGCGGCTGGGATGAGAATCAGCACCTCCAAATCTGAGGCCATGGTTCTCGACCGGAAAAAGGTGGCTTGTCCCCTCCGGGTTGGGGGAGAGCTACTGCCTCAGGTGGAGGAGTTTAAGTATCTTGGGGTCTTGTTCACGAGTGAGGGAAGGATGGAGCGTGAGATTGACAGGCGGATCGGTGCGGCGGCCGCAGTAATGCGGTCGTTATACCGGTCTGTCGTGGTGAAGAGAGAGCTGAGTCGAAAGGCGAAGCTCTCGATTTACCGGTCAATCTACGTTCCTACCCTCACCTATGGTCATGAACTTTGGGTCATGACCGAAAGAATAAGATCCCGGATACAAGCGGCTGAAATGAGTTTCCTCCGCAGGGTGGCGGGGCGCTCCCTTAGAGATAGGGTGAGGAGCTCTGTCACCCGGGAGGAGCTCGGAGTAGAGCCGCTGCTCCTCCACATCGAGAGGAGCCAGTTGAGGTGGCTCGGGCATCTGTTTCGGATGCCCCCGGGACGCCTTCCTCGGGAGGTGTTCCTGGCATGTCCGACTGGGAGGAGACCCCGGGGAAGACCCAGGACACGCTGGAGCGACTATGTCGCCCAGCTGGCCTGGGAACGCCTTGGGATCCTCCCAGAAGAGCTGGAGGAAGTGTCTGGGGTGAGGGAAGTCTGGGTGTCCCTGCTCAGGCAGCTGCCCCCACGAGGACGAAGAAGATGGATGGATGGATGGATGGTATTCACATTTTTTTATCCAAAGTTACCCACTTGGTGTATTTTGTGTCAGTGGGTCAGTGAACTCGCTGGTGTTTGCAGAGATTCTGTTGATTTTCTGAGAGAAATCTGATGGATTCAGTAGATTTTTTTCAGACTTTTTCAGACTTTTTCTTTCGCCAGACAGAAACACAGACTCGTCTCAGCTGCAGTGCTGCTGTCACTCAGACCAATTTATCCTTTGATTTGAGGAAATGTGACATTTAAGCTTTTCCTCTGTCAGTGTATACATCCGCCGAAAGAAACAATTAATGAAGAATAGAAAAGTGTGCATGATATTGAAGCGTGTACTCCACTATTATCTCATTATCCACAAGCTGCAATACTTCCTCTCCATAGTTGTAGGTTATTATTTGTTATCCTCAGTTCGTTCATTCAGCGTTTTCAGGCCCTGAGGTCACCAGGAGGACGAGGCCGCCTGAGGCTTCGTGGACCAGAACCAGAATTCTCCAACCTTCACCAGAGAGTACAGCAGATTCAATGATGCCTCAATGATATTTTATACATAAAATATACAACAAATTAGAGTTTGGATTTCCTCCCTAAAACTACACAGTGTCTCTTTAAAAACAGAGTTTACTAAGTGCTTTTGACAATCAAGTGAATAAAGGAAATTCAGGAAGACGACTACACAGAAATCAGAGGAAGGCGAGTCTGTGAGTGGAAACAAGAGAAAGAGAAAGAGAGAGAAAGACAACATGAGTCATTGTGAAAGGAATAAAAGCCAAATAATGAAAGAGAGAAGAAAAGTAAAGAGAAAGGATGAAATCAATAAAGGATTATGAAAATATGACATTGATCGTGTTCTCCTTTGAGATCAGATCGTGTGTTTAATTTGGTTTGGCAGAAAAAAGATGAAGATCTTTGTCCTCTCATTAGCATTTATTCTGTAAAACTACATAATGCACCTTTAGGTCCTGTGAGTCATACATGTCTAAACACTGCAAATAAAAGTACTTTATTTATATTGAAATAAAGTCAAATACTTCAGAAAAGCATTAATTTAGAAGAGTTTCAACATGTTCTTAAAGTTACATAAATGTTCAATATGAAGAACTGTTGAGTAATTTGATGTAAAACAGTCATGTGGTGTGATGGTTCCTTTGCTTTGTGTTGACTTTGTATTATTACCTCATTAATATTAATAAACTACACACTGCCCCTTCAGCACTTCTGACGATATTCAAATACAATAATAGTAATAAAGCACTTTAGTTATTGTTCTGTTTGGAAGCTTATTAGTTAAAGAACTGAAGTGTTTCTTCCACCACTCATCGTGATGCGTTTGAGTCAGTCAGCCTCAGATTTCAGGAGCTGGCGAGTTCGTCCCGGGGTCCCTGAACGCACCATGCCTGTCCGGGGTATTTAACATTCTGCCCTGGACAGCGGCAGGTTGTTGCGCAAGCGCAGCCCATTCAGTCTGCATGAATACGGAGCGAGGAGAGGACAGGAGCACTGGGACTACTGGGACTACTGGGACTGGGAGGACACAGTGGACTGGACGGACCGGACCGGACCCGGGCAGGCGGACATGGATGGACAGAACGGCAGCAGCAGCATCTGCTCTCGGCAGGACACGAAGAAGAAGAAGCAGCAGATCCCGGACAGGGTGACTCTGAAGAAGGAGATCGGGCTGCTGAGCGCGTGCACCATCATCATAGGTGAGGCAGGAAAACAAGAGAGCTGCTCTGGGATCAGTTCTGTTCTCTCCATCACTGCTTTAAAACCCGCTCCTGTCGGCGGGCCGGACCTCAGACTGCTGCAGAACCTTAGAATAAAGTCCACTGACGCTTCACTCACTGAGTAGAGTGAATCTGTAGTTTGGAGGCTTCAGGAGGAAACTGGGACTCCATGTTTGTTTGCATGTGGGCTCCCAGCAAACTGAGTTGTAGTGCTTACGTGGCTGAAATATATGAAGTCCAGAGGCAGGTGGTGGTGGAGCAGAAGAACATTGTCTGCTGGAGCAGAAAGAGCAGCAGGGGGCATTAAACACCACCTACACTCAGTAAATATGAGCATCTTCCAGGAGGTGGAGGTGGAGGTGAGGGGCTGCATGCAGAGGCCCGGCTGCACCACTCTGATCACTCAGATCACTGATTGATTAATATCAGTCTGATGGAGAAACGTCAGAGCCCAGAAAGTTTTCCAGTCCAGCTGTAAATCGTTATTTTCATCACGATACGATAACTGACGATATCACAAAGTCTCGATGTCATTACAGTCCTGCGATCGATATGAGACGACATCATACGTCTGTTTAACTTGATCAGATTTATATCAACTCATAAAAACTAAAATGTGATCTGACAGTTTTATTACTGAACTCTTCAGTGGAAACATTATATCATCAGTGGATCGAGACATATAGTGGAAAACAACATGTTATTAATAATGTAAAGTTAAACTTTAGTAAAACTTACAGAGTCTTTGAATCGATGCATCGTTACACTTTCTGTTTTCCACAGTCGGACTGTAGAAACGTTTAAAGCAACAGACTGTAACTTCCTGAGCAGAGCGAGTCGATGTCTGACTTTCATCCTCAGATCTTCTGATACTGACACTTTGGACCGGCGCCGACCTGCGCTGCCTTCCAGAACTCAGTGTCCCAACAATCCACCTTCTTCCTCCAGGAAGTCACATTTTGTGTTTTTTAAAGGTGCAATACGAACAACATATAAGATACTAGAACAAATGGAGGGCAGCATAGTGGTAGTGTTCCCGCTAACTGCTGCTAGATGTAGCTCTGCTAGCTATGCAGTTAGCTGTCAGAACACTGTGGAAGATCTCTTATAATCTCCAAATTTTAATTCTTTCATTTTCTGTTGGTGATTTTAGATCATTGTTGTTTGTTACCAACTAGATCTTACGTATTGCACCTTTAACGTGACTCTTTTGTTTGGAAAATTCAAAATTGTGTCAAAATATCTAAAGTTCTACGTTCTGACGTTCTCTGTGGAGAATCTTTGACCCAGAGATCGATTTGGATCAAGACTCTGACAAGGCAGGCTGTTGGGTCACCTGGGGCCAAAAAGCTGCACTTGAACGCCTCGCGAAGGGCACAGCTGACAGCCAATCAGGTCAAACCTTCTGCACCTGCACGAGAGGAAGTACCTCTCCGTACCACCAGGTGGCGTTAGTCTGCAGTGATCATTCAAACGGGAACCTGAAGACTTCAGATTGGATTTATAAACTGTCCTCCCGATAAAACCAAAACTCGACCGACATGCAGTTTGTGGGTCTGATGTCGATACTGAGATCAGGGAGTCAGAGGCAGAGTTACATCCTGCAAATATGGTCGTTTTTTAAATAATTATAATACTTCCACTATAATACCGTAATATAATATTATGATATATTTGTGATGTTCTCATATCGCTGATGATACCAGCCAACCGCTAACGATAAAACAGCTGCGAGTAACTGAGAATATGTCTGATTAAAAAGTAAATAATTAAATATTTACTCAGTAAATCAGCAGAGACGGCTGAGACAGACTGAGCAGCCAATCAGAGTCAGTGTGGCTGACAGGTGATGTTCTCGTATCACCTTTAACATTTACATCATGTTGACCAGAGTCTGACTGAGACCTGGAGTTCGGGGCTGATGTTGACACTGATACACACTTTGATTAATTAACACTTAAAAACATTCAACAAACATTAAATTATTACATCAGATACACACAGATACCTGTATATATATATCTGTGATGTCGGCTCTTTATTAAAATGTCATGAAAAAAAGTCAAATTACCACAAACTAAAAGACATCCTGACAGCTCATCTCTCTCTCTCTCTCTCACCCTTTCCTGTCTGACTTTCCCCCCTGAAAACTACAGAGTGCTCCTTTAATCCAAGACGTCTTTAAAGTGCAAATAAGACTAACAAATTTAAATTGTGTTTCCATGACAACAAGCCAGACTCCACCTGCAGATTTCAGGGTTAAATTGTGCAGACGTGATCCTCACAGTCCACAGAGGACCTGGAACACGTTTTATTGTTCGAGCATGACGTTTAATTTTCTGGAGGCGTTTCTTCATCAGGAGTCACAGGATGTAGATCTGTTGGGTTTTTAGTGTTTTGTTTCTCCCGTAGACTTCAATACAGCTGAAACCACAAACAGCCCAGAGCAAGATTCAACAACGCGATGACCCGTCCTTCTTTTTCCTGTTCCTTGTTCCCTGGTTCTTGTTATTCTGTGGTATCAGGTTGGTGTATAGGCTCGTGTGTTTGCAGAGTGTTTCTGACACCAGTATCAGCATCAGAACAGTCGTAGCTTTGCTGCTGGACGGATCTCTGGGTCCACATGACTCTGAACCTCACAGCGCTCCTGATGGTCCGACCTGCTCCTCACAGCAGAGAATATCACAACAGAGAGAAAATAATGTGTCGGTGTGTGAATGGGTGCGTTGTGCAGAAGCTTCACAGTATGTGCAGACTCGTATCTCTGACCTCGGGGTGTCAGCAGGGCGGATGGTCGCGCTGCACCGGCTCCTCTGTGGTTTCTGTCGGTGCAGGTCTGACTAACAGGCCCACAGCTTCCTGCAGCCTGTTGCTTGGTCGAGGCGGATATTTCTGTAAAAAAAAACAAAAAAAAAACAAAAAGAAAAATCCCTCTCCAGAACAAGAGAAAGGTCCTGTGTGCAGAATGCTGAAGCACCTTTCCATTCAGAGGGAGAACCGAGGGAACAAGCTGGCTGCTCTGCACACTGAGCTGCAGATTCAGCTGCAGCGAGCTGTTCGCACGCCGGCTTTTCCTGCCTGTCACTTTTTAGGAAGCTGCGGGAATTGATCGGATGCAGAAGGTGAGTCGGTCACTTCCCACCTCTGCAGCCCGGACCGGATAATTTATGTCGGGTTATGTAACGGCTGTCTGTGCCACTTGGCTGCCTTCTGCCGTGCTACTGGTAGCGCTGTAGTCTGAATGCATCGGATCTGCTGGTACTCTACGCTGCATACTGAGGCTCTGGGCAGCGGGGATTGTCCCGGCCTGAGTGATGGCCTTTACCTCCTCTAACTCACTCTGTTATACAGCTCTTTGTGTTTTAATGTCCTCCGTATAAACTCACTTCTGATTGTGTGACTCCTGCTGAGAGTCTCGGCGCGTCAGTGGTGTTTCTGTGTAAGACATTACACTGCAAATCTTTAACAAACAACCCACCCACCCACGCCCACTGTCAGTCAGCTCAGTGTCACCTTTTAATAAAGTAATAATACACGTAGACCAGAAGTTACACTATTGGAAGATCATGCCTCCATCCGCTCCACCACTAATTAATCTGGGTTTCCTCTTGTGGAAGCTCTGCTGTAATCATGACGTTTTATAAAAATCAGTAGATGTTTTCCACAGTCTTCATCCAGACACCAGCTGAACCTGCTGCTCTCAGTGAGGTGAGGTGAGGGAGTGACACCCAGCAGGTGGACCCGGGCCGGGAGTCGAACCCGGGTCCACTGCAGCGAGGACACAGACTCTGTACATGGGCCGGCTGCTCTGCCCACTGAGCTGAACAGCACCTGATGTGATGACGTGAAGTGAGACAGTTGTTGTTCCTCGCCTCAGTCAAACTTTATTTACACCGCTCAGGATTATTCAGGAATACTGGGATATTCTGTTTATTCTGCGACATATCTGACATTTTAGTTTGTGTGTTTCATGCACACGTTTCCTAATATCATTAACTAATGTTGAGAAGTGTGTAAAGAATCTTTCAGACATTTACAAGTGATCTAAAAATAAAACGAGATATTTAGGGAACAAAAACAGTTCAGAGATTAAAGCACACAGACGCAATAACACAAATAGTTAAAATAATAAAAGACAAAAACAGTAACAGTCAAAGAAAGATGAAAGATGAAGTGTAAAAACTAAATTGAACAATTGAACAAATGTTACATCTTAGATCATCAATCATAAATTGGGGCTGTGGTGTGTTTGAGGCCATCAGTTTCCTTCAGCTCTGTTTGGTTCTGACTCGAGGTTCTGTCGGCCCGGCTGCTTCCTAAAGAACTCAGGTTCCTACTGAGAAGAACCAGCAGCAGCACTTGTATTTGTATTTTCTGTAAGTGACTGTAAAGCATCATGAAGCTTTAAAGGAGCAGTTCACTCATTAGAACCTGAAGGTGTCTTGTTGATCTGTATCTCCACAGAGTCTCTGACCTTCTTCCGTTCTCTCCTCAGGAAACATCATCGGCTCTGGGATCTTCATCTCTCCAAAGGGGGTCCTGGAGCACTCGGGCTCAGTGGGTCTGGCGCTGGTGGTTTGGGTTCTGGGAGGCTGCATCGCTGCCTTGGGCTCGCTCTGCTACGCTGAACTGGGCGTCACCATCCCCAAATCTGGAGGAGACTACTCCTACGTGACGGAGATATTCGGTGGTCTGATGGGGTGAGTGAAGAGACGGCAGAGTCAAGTCCAGCAGTGAAATACAGAGATGGAGTCTGGAGTCAAGAAACCCAGAAATCAGTTAGCATGTTAGCATGTTAGCACTTCCTGTTCCTTTATCTGAAGTCTGTGAGCTTGTTGAATGTGATTTCAGTTAAATTTGTGAAATAAGGATACACACTATTCTAACTCTAACTTTACAACTTGTACATTGATCAGTTTATAGAAAACCTGGACAGTCGTCTGTTTGTAGCCCATCATTAGCTTCTTACTGCTACACAGTTAATTTATGTTCATCTGTGGAGATTATCTGGATGAACAACACGTGTCAGAGTCATGAAGTTGTGTTTGACACTGAGATTCTTTTCTATAATAATCCAAAATCCAGTTTTCGTGGAGGGAACCAGGATGACAGGAGACTTCCTCCTCAGCTGTACTGTAAAAGTATTAATGTGTAAATCTTTCAGAATGAAGCAGATTCATGGTTTACTGATCCGTCTCCTGTCCGGTTCAGGTTCCTGCTGTTGTGGAGCGCCGTCCTCATCATGTACCCGACCACGCTGGCCGTCATCGCGCTCACGTTCTCCAGCTACGTCCTGCAGCCCGTCTTCCCAAACTGCGTTCCTCCGTACATGGCGACGCGGATGCTGTCCGCCACCTGCCTCCGTGAGTCTGCCGTCGATGTCGACATGTTTGTTTGAACATCGTGTGAAAGGACGTAACAGCTCCTCCTCGTTCTAGTCTTGATTCTGTTGCATCGTTCATGAAGGATGACGTGTCGTCTTGTGGTCGCTCGGCTGCTGGATGCTGATTTCTTCTTCTGTGCTGCTGAAATGAATCATTCCCCCTGTAATGCTGATTATATTCCAGCTCATAAATAAACTGCAGCTCCTTTACTTCAGCATGTGCATCAGACGGGGAAACGTTCACATGTAAAATGTCTCTTATGTAACTTCTGGCTGAAGGCTTTTTAAAACCTCTTTAATGACGGTAGTAAATAATGCACAGCGTGTTGAGGAGGGAGAGACGCAGGCTGAGAGGATGAGGAGGAGAGAAACACGGTGACGGGAGGAAAACAAAGAGAAATCTGCAGCAAAATGAATCCAAGAAAAAGAATAAAGAAAACTTTGTTATGTTATAAATACTCTGATCCTAGTTTGTCCTCCTCACACCTGACGCTCTGACACCGTCTCTGGGTTTTGGTTTTAGAGAGGCTGGTAGAAGATTCTCCACCATCTGTAATGTTGAGCTGCTGCGTGTCAGTCTGAACCACCGAGCATGTGGAGCTTCCTGTGCAGTCTGAGTATTAACCTCAGTAAGGTGAAAAGCTCTTTGTTTAAAATATATTTTCCCCTTTATATATTTTGCAGTAGAATTTTAACAGATGTCTCAAAGACACGCTGACATTTAGAGGATGATTTCTGCAGATGTTTCGCAGCATCCTGCAGGGTTTTAGGGAGCTTCTTCACTCCTCAAAAATTTAAATGTTCCCATCAAATATTGATTGTATTAAGGCAGAAGTGTCAGCAGGAGAAGATGCTGGTGCAGGACGGAGTTCCTGCAGGATCTGTGTGTGCAGCTTCAGTCAGTGTGGAGCCGTCAGCCGGGCTAATTGCTCGTTGTGTTGCCTGAGAGCAGCTGCACTGACGAGCTTTAATCCTCGCTGATTCTTTGTGTTATCGATGAGTAAGAAACGTCTGGCCTGAGATCCCGGCGGCGAGGTGAAACGGCGAGTGGTTCCTCACCTCTGATTCTGTCATTCACACTTGTTTTTTTTGGAGCTGGATGCTGAAACGTGAGCTCTGCCCGGGCCTCCTCGGGGCGGCGAGGGGGGCTTCTCGCCACGTTTTGTTTGCTCGCCGCAACGGAAGTGGTTTGTTTTGTGGGTCTGACAGCTCGTCTTTGTGCCCGAGAGCGAGGCCACCATGAGAGAGAGCGGGGCAAAGCCGGTGACAATGATGGACGAGCTGAAACAATCGTGCCCTCCCTCGCTCGCCCGTTTCCCACATTCCTGCCTCCCATGGCAACCGGCCGCTGCCGCCCACCGCCGGCGAGAGCGGCGGGCCCCGGGGCCCCCAGAGCACTGATGGAAGCACCCTGACACTCAACGTTACAGGAGCGCTCCACCGAGTGCACATGTCAGAGTCAGTGTGTGAGGAATACTGAGCCTCTGGAAACAGTTCAGGTCCTCTGTGGCCGACTGAACAACATGATGATGTCACACTGTTGTGATGTCATCAGGCGTATATCAGATCAAATGTGTAACAGGCGGCGCTGAGTTACAAACCAGAGGCGTGGAAGTTGTGAAGACGTTGGCAGGGAGGGTGTGAAAAGAAAAAGACAGAGGTGTTGCATTATGGGACATGTAGGGAACAATGATCGAAAAGCACGAGGACAACGTTTGGCACATTTATTCCTCCGGGACGTTTAGTTCACTCAAAACAGGAACGCAAAGTTGTGTAGCATGAAAAACTACCGCGGTTATTTTCTGACCCAAAAATGAACATTCAGTCATCGTCTCCTCGCCTCCAGGCTGCTGGACAGACGGGTGAAGTCGTCGTAGTCCACAGTGTCAGAATGTCTCCAAGATGTTATTCACACGTTTTTACACTGTGATCGTGACGCTGTGCTTCCTGCTCAGTGCTGCTGACCTGGGTGAACTGCTCCAGCGTTCGTATGGCCACCAGGATCCAGGACGTCTTCACGGTGGGGAAGCTGATGGCTCTGGGCCTCATCATCGTGGTCGGACTCGTCCAGATCTGCAACGGTAACGTTCTCAGTCTAGAGCTCTTCTGCTCCCTGAAGTGAAGAAACAGACTCAGATGAGTGATTTATCTTCCAGGGAACTACGAGGCGTTGACTCCTCAGGTGGCCTTCTCCATGGAGAGGACGCCGTCTGTGGGTCAGATCGCTCTGGCCTTCCTGCAGGCCTCCTTCGCCTTCAGCGGCTGGAACTTCCTCAACTACGTCACGGAGGAAGTGGTTGAACCCAGACGGTGAATATTTCTGCTTCTCATCAGCTTCTCAACATGTTCAGCTTCCATCTCAGCTTGTTTCTTTGTTTTGTTCCGCGACTGCTGGAGACATTTTGAGTTTTTTTCAAGGGCCGTTTGTTGTTTAAATAGATAAATATGATGCTGGTTAGCTTAGCTTAGCATAAAGACTGGAAACGGGGGGAAACAGGTAGCATGGCTCTTTCTGACGTAGATAAAACCCTGACTCAGCACCTCTGAAGAGCTTTAATTAACCTGATATGTTATTTGTTTCATCTGAAGTGCAGAATAACATTTTCTTGTTATTTCTTGTTACAGCTGTTATGTGACGGATGATTTTTTTGGCTTGGCTTTTTTTAGAAATCTGCGTTTCTCTGTGCAGATTAAACAAGCGAGACGATGTCAGACTCTTCCTTTAATGTCTTACATGTCTGAATCGCTGTTACGTAGTGAAAATATCTAATAACCAGAAAGTCCTCTGAGCTTTGTTTGTCAGCAGAGAATCATATTTCCAGTCAAACATATCGTTCAAAGTCATGGACGTTAAAAACACTGATGTTAGACTTTGTGCTGACAACAGTTTTGACTCTTTATGATCGTGCCAGTTTTTATTTCTTAAACAGAAACAGCTCAGTGTAAAAACAGCTTTTTATAATTTCTCATACCTTTGATCAGCTTCATGCATGTTTCAATCTTTGGTTTTGACCGTATCACCTGTGCATGGTGTGTGTGTGTGTGTGTGTGTGTGTGTGTGTGGTCAGGAATCTACCTCGTGCCATCTACATCTCCATACCATTGGTGACCTTTGTGTACACGCTCACCAACATCGCCTACTTCTCCTCCATGTCGCCTGAGGAGCTGCTGTCGTCCAATGCCGTGGCCGTAGTGAGTAACGAGGCTCCGAGACGATCAGTCGCGGCGTCACGGTTCAGACAGTCAGGAGGTCAAAGGTCAGAGGTGATGGACCTTCTGTCCTTCACTGAGCCGCCTGGTGGTGAAATGTGTGACATGCGAGTGAGAGCAAGACGAGCTCTACAGTAAATAAGCCTGAAAAGCTTTGATATTATGTCATTATCATTGTCTGTAAAGACTTTGGTACTGATCAATATATCAATATGCAAATATTGGGTCAGAAGTATTGAGATATTTCACTTTGTCGTCCAGTTGTAACATTCAGATATTTCGAGATACTGTATCAGCCTCAGAAAATATTGAGATATTGTTGTAAAGTTGAATCACCTGGACGATTTTCTGTCCACGTGCGATATATGAACAAACTTGATTTATTTGGATTTATTTGTCCAGGTCAGACAGAAAAAAGGCAATAAAAGTAAAATACACGTGCAGGAGCAGGAACTCCAGCTGATCTGAAAACCCTCACAAGTCAAAACTAAACTAAATATAGAATCTGGATTTAGATGCTTTCATTAGATAAACCTGTAGAGACACGTTAGTTTCAATACAAGACATCTTGACATTAAAGCATTCAAGCGTTGTGAGTCTGAGGTGACTCAGGTGTTTCATGTCGGCTCTGCACCGACTCTGTCACCTGCTCAGAGACCCAGAGTGGCAGAAAGGAAAATGATGATCTGTGTTTAAACACACGTCGCCGTGTTTGCCTTCGATGTGCTGCGAGTGTTTTTGAAGGAGATTTGCATTTTCTAAGACTCTAACTCATCCACGTTTTGTGACAGAGAATCAGACAGTAAGTCACAGTTCTGATAGATAATCGGACTCGTCACTGAGTCCGTCTGTCGTTCTGCTCTTCAGACGTTTGGAGAGAAGTTGCTGGGGATGTTCTCCGTCATCATGCCGATCTCCGTGGCTCTGTCCACCTTCGGAGGGATCAACGGCTACCTGTTCACCTCGTCCAGGTGAGACTCGCCGCCCTGCCGGCTCTTCTGCTGCTCTGGCACGTCTGCTGACGAGCTGTCTGATGATTCTGCCTGCAGGTTGTGTTTCTCTGGAGCCAGAGAGGGTCACCTGCCCAGCCTGCTGGCCATGATCCACTACAAGAACTGCACGCCCATCCCCGCACTGCTGGTCTGCGTACGTACAACCTCACACTGACGCTACACTGATCTCTGATCTGTTTGTGTGCTACGTCAGAAGCTATGTCCAACTCCCACATTCACCAGATCTGACACCCTCAGACTGCTGCCTCTTCCCTCAGGATGAGGGAGAGGCTCAGTGGTCGGCATGTGATCCGAATGCTCCGCGTCAGCTGGACTGAGTGTGAATGAGGGAGGCGGCTGGTGAAAATAAAGTTTTCTAAAAGTGAATTCTTTCAACTTCCATCATGGATCTGTGTTTCAGTGCGCTGCCACCATCGTGATCCTCTGCATCGGAGAAACTCACAACCTGATCAACTACGTCTCCTTCATCAACTACCTGTCGTACGGCGTCACCATTGCCGGCCTGCTGTACCACCGCTGGAAGAAGCCCAACCTGTACCGACCCATCAAGGTACCAACACAGCTCAGTACATTTACTCAGAAACTGTACTTAGAATAATTTACTGGCATTTATGAAACGCAGGTCGACGTCTGGACTGAGTTTCTGTCGTCACTGTAAACTGTGCGCTGCGTGTGTTGTCCAGGTGAACCTGTTGGTCCCTGTGTGCTACCTGATGTTCTGGGCGCTGCTGCTGGGTTTCAGTCTTTACTCGGAGCCGGTGGTTTGTGGCGTCGGTCTCGTCATCATGCTCACCGGCGTACCCGTCTACTTCCTGGGCGTCCATTGGAAAGAAAAACCAAAGTGTATCTACAACTTCATCGGTGAGTTTGCAGAAGGAGCTGTGGTTTCAGGTCTGACTGCTGAAGCTGATATTTAACCGGCGCCGTGTGTTCTCCTGCAGAGAGGGCGACCTACGTGGGCCAGAGGTTGTGTTTCGTGGTCTTTCCTCAGTTTGACCCCATCGAGATCGCCAGTCCGTCAGAATGGACCGACCGGTCTTCAGGCAGGAGCAGTTTGTCTGCCAATTCTTAAAAACTTTTTTTTCCTGAATCTATGCAGCTCTTTGTTTTTGCCTCTTGTTTTTACTCCGTCACTGTGTAAATCCAGACACTTCTTCCTGACACGGGAGCTTCCTGTCTGACCTTTGACCCTTCGAGACTCTGGTTTCCCTGCAGCCGAGTGGAAGCGTCCGTTCTTCTGCGCGAGCTTCGTGCACTTTTTATTTCCTTCTCTTTTCTACTAAGTCGTCTAGCACAACAACCTAATGCCGACAGTGTCTCACTGTGAAAACGGACTTTTATTCCCATTTTGGACCCTTTTGTTGTTTTTTTTCTATAACATGACAGAACTCAGACCGACTGACGGTTATTTCTTCTGAATGTTGCTGGTGTTTTAATCGTGCCTTCAGGCCTTTTCACAACAAGTCTCCATCAAGTCTCTCGTCAGGGTTCTGAAAACAGCAAGAAAAAAGCTGGTGCAGATTAATTCAGTGAAGATCTGCTGTTTGAGTGACACATCACCCCGTTTCCCTTCTTGTATTCATATATTTTTTCAAACCTGCATCCGGTCCTGCTGGATAAAGAGGTCGAGGCCTTTATGACGATTGTTTAGGCAGTAAAGATTCATAATGTTCACCCACCGTCTCTGAGGAGAGCCGACATGAAACCAGAACTTCAGAGTTTAAAAATCACTTTAGAAAGTTGTAACATTGAAATTTACTGAAGCCGTCGGCCATGAACGAAAACTTGCGCAACGTTTATTGTCATTAATTGTGTGTCAAGACAGTGATGTTCATGTTTACATCCTAAAACTGTGGACGGACTGTGGATGGTCCCCAGAGGATGAACTGTAAAACCTCGCCATCATCGGACTAAAGTTTCTATTTGTCCAGTATTTTAGTTTAAGATCAGTCACATGTAAAAGAAGTTAAATTTGTCTTAATTAGCAAATATCAACATGATAACATACTGTATCTCAGAATACTGCAGGAATCACTCCTAAAATCTGAAACTGACTCAGCGGACACACACTTCTATCCCTCCGCTTGAAGTGAAAGAAGAGCTTAAAGGACAAGTTCACCCCAACAGTTTTATTCATTAGGGTTATGCAGTGAATTTTGAAGCTTTTGTGTAGCTGTGAAAGTGTCTGCATGAGACTACAGAGGTTGTCGGGACATTAAACGTCCTCACAGCGAACACAGAGACTCATCTGCTCACTCGTCCGTCGACCACGATGTTGTTCCTTTATAGTTTATCAGTGTTTTTAACAGGATTATACTAACGTCTTTGGTTATTCTTATAATTTTGTGTTTGTGGCCTTTTATGAATCCAGTTTCCTGCCTCAGATATTCGAGAGTTAAAGGTCACCAGAAGTTTTTGGGTTTTGTTTTGCTAACAACTGAATTTTCGTTCGCTTTGGATTTGAAGTCTAACATCAACAGATGTAGCAGAAACTAACTTATCTCAGCGTACAGACAGCAAACAGAACACGTTTCACTTTTTCAGAAACACCATTTAAAGTTACTCTCAGTGAGAGATTAAAGAGAGAGATTAGCACATCTGGACGATCCGGAGGCGTCTTCAAATCTAGAACACGTGCTGATGTTTAAAAAACCTGAAACACCTGAAACACCTGCGTCTGTTTGTCTCACAGCTGATCAGACGAAGCATTTATTTTACAATGTGAACAGCAGAATATAGAGGTTATCTATAGAGAATATAGAGGACAGTAGAACAACATGAACAACATAGAAATCAAAACGGCTCTGAATAAAAATGCACCATCACATCAACAATATGAAGGAGGGAACGTCAGACTTGGTGTGAAAAGGCCTTTTACTGGGGAGATGTATATTCAAATGTTTATTAACTGATTCACTATATTAGATTTTAATATATTTGGTGTGTGCCTTTCTTTTTGTGTATTGCATTTGATTGTTCCAGAAGCACTTTGGTCTTCCATCGTCTGTGATCCTGCCGTTCGGTCCATGAATTCTTTCCCCTCTCAGATGTAAAACCAGATTGGCGCCGGACTCATTTTGCACAAAGCACTGCCAGATCCCGAGACCGAGGCCGGGCGCCAGTTTATTAATCCATTGTTAACACAGTAGTCACTTTTACCTGCTGCTGCTCTCACATCACTGTCTCACACTGTGACTGTTCTCAGATACTCACACTTCCTGCAGCTGAGTGAGATTTTAAAGTGCTGCTGTCTGAGACTGAACTCACAAAGGAGCGATACGTACGGATTTTAGTTTAAAACATCTACAATTATCAACAGACTGTGAAGAAGATTGCTGTTCTAACATTATGAGCTTGATGTATGAGTCATCCACTTAAGTTAGCATGCTAGCCGTCTAGCTCCATCCAGTACCGGTCAAATCACCCTCAGAGCTCTGAGCTCACAGTCCACTAGTTGCACTGCTAACTGAGCTAAATTGCTGCAGCTAAAGCTAGCAGCAGTCGCAGGTTCCTCTGCTGATACAAATACCGTCCAGGCGCTTTTTCTTGACAGCTAATTAATCTGTTTGGCTCTGCAAACGATATAAAGCAAAACTTTTAATAACTTCTGACTCTTCGGAGATAAAATGACTAAATGACCTGTTATTGTTGTCAGACAGCTGTTAGCCAGTTAGCATTCAACTCCCAATGAAATCCATAATATAACACTTGACAATATTTTGGGTTAACGAACGAGGAAGCTAGTTAATCAGTTGTTACTGAGAAACTTCTAATCCAGCTTCACAGAGTAACTAACGATTAGTTAATGATTAGTTAATAGTTAATTAAGAAATGAGCGAGGAACAAATCATCAATGACTTGATCATTGATTGATTGTTGGTAAGCAGTTCTGAGGCCTATATAGTAGATAATGATCCTTCGTTAATGAATCATTAGGTATTGATTAGTTCATGAATATCTGGAAATCGATCACAGGATTTCACTAGTGGCTCCCAGTGAACGGAACAAAACGAGTCACAACTCATTTAGTGATAATTACTTAAACATTAGTTATTGTTTCTGTGCAGCCCAAGTTAGAAGTTACTCATTAACTAATGCTTTGTTACCAATTAATCCCTCAGTTGTTGATGATTTGTTCCTTGTGTGTCCTGTGTTGTAGAGTGACTCCTCACCAGGTGATTATCCTGGTTAGTTTCAACAACATGTTAGAAACGCACAATATGGATTTTTCATCCAATACCGAAAACTTTTAATTTCGTGCTTCTCATGCAGAAAATGATGATAATGACACATTTTTGTATTTTAATAATAAGTCCATAACCTGTAGTTATGAAGACTAAGATGTAGCGAGCAAAGATGGATGATTTATTATTCATAGCTCTAAAAAGATTTATCAAGTTAAACTCTCCGAACATGAATTGCAGTTGTTATTGTGTTTTCTTCTTTTGAACATGAAGAACAACCCCAGAGTGGCTTACATGGCTCTAGGCTACAGCATCCTTCTTCTTCTTCTTCTTCTTCTTCTTCTTCTTCTTCTTCTTCTTCTTCTTCTTCTTCTTCTTCTTCTTCTTCTTCTTCTTCTTCTGTGTTCATTGGCAGCTGGCAAACCAACGTAACAGGTGCATACGGCCACATACTGTGTGTAAATACTGCACTTGTTAAATCAACTAAAGCAGTTTGTTTTTGTTTTATTGGTTCAATTCATCCGCAGTAATTTCAGGATCTGCTGATAGATAATGTACATTTTCTATTATCTGTCTGATGTATTTCGTGCTCCACTGCAACACATCTGTGTCTCTGGTTTCAGCAGTTTAGATGACGAGTTTATGAGTGGAGCAGTTGTTTTTGAATGCCAGCTGACTGTAAACTGTTAACTCCTCATCATAGTTTACTGTTTCTGAGTCAGTTTACAAGAAATCTACGTTCCATAAACGATTCGCGCTCCATCAGACGTCCTTCACTCACCGAGACACAGATTAAATCATTAAAGATTTAGACATTATTAAAATATAATTATTCGTCTTCAGAATGGCTCACAATCAATTTGATTACTCAGCATCTGTGAGTAGTTCCTCCATTTTCCGTTTTGCATTGCATTGTGGGACAGCAGCATGTATCAGCAACACACTAAAAACATGTTTGTGTGCATTCTGGCTTCTTTGAGTCACTGACAACTTTTCATTATAAATGCAAAATGCTGAAAATGTTTTTTAAAAATGATATGCAGAATTAATTTATTAATGCCAAGTTTATAACTGTTTATACTGCTTTGTGACATCATTCCTTTTTGTTTCTCCTGATTATAGAGTATCTGTATTGTAACATTTTGTTTCAGTAAGTTAGATTTACTTACTTAGCAGCCTGGGAATCTCACTGCAGCAGCTGCCGTATGTCTTTAAAGCATTTGGGTTTTAACAAAGCCAAAGCTGCAGCCTCCACGACAGGTTGTGTGTTTCTGATCACTCGGGTTTGATTCTAAATCTGAACAGCACGTGATGTCGGACCTTCACAGCCGCATTACCGCGAGCAAAATGTCTTCAAATAGCAAGTCCACTCTCCTTTTTACCATTTCTATTATTTTGTAACAGAAGTCTTTGATTGCCTTTTTGTAGACGCAGATGTATTTCTGCTTCCACTGAGTAGAAGTGGATTCATTCTGTCAGTAAATAACATGTAAAAACATCTGAAATCCAGGAGACCAGGATGAACCACAGCCTCGTGTTGTCTCCACACACAGACTCTTTTACACTGTAAATTATTTGTAAAGCATCCAGTGTTTACAATGAGGTCATTACATTGAACGTTAACTTGGAGGTATTTTAGAGCACTTTTTTTGTAAAAGTTAGTAAATAACTGTAGCAGCACAATAAATCCAGAATGAAATGGAACATGAGTGATGTGGTTGATTTATTAAAGTCCAACTAAAAAGCTCCTACAGTGACTTTCCTGTTGTTCTATACATCGCAGTTCTATATAGCGCTGATCTACATGTTGCAGTTCTATGACGCGTGATGACGTAGAGGTCTAAACAGGAAGCGTGGCCTGCACGCTTCATTCTGTCCCCACATGATCACACGGTCCAGCTGCTGGCGTCAATAACAGGCGACTTAAATGCCGGTAAGTTTATTACGTTTAAAGTTATAAGTTACATGTTTAACTCTGTGTGTGAATATACACGTTGTTGCCATGGTAATGCCTGTTTAAGTTACTGTTTTACTGCAGTTTCGTTGATGCAGCAGCTAGAATGTTAGCATAGCATAGCCATGATCGATTTGTTCCACCAAACCGCGTTAAGAAAAGTCGCAATTTAAAAGTTGTTTGCCTGACGGTTGGCTGACAGACACGACAGAGCATCAGGTTGATCTTTTTAGAAATCTTCATTGCTCTGTAGATATTTCGGCATGTCACTGTATTCTCAAATTGCAACTAAAATTGTATAAAATCCTAATTTTATAAACGCTGGAGGTGGTTATATTAACATGCCGACCCGCGGCAGGAGCTGCATGATAAGGCGGTGTTAATTGTGAAGCTCAGTGTTTTAATTGTTTGCTGGGCTGAATTATAAATTATATTCACTGAGGTCTTCAGAGAAAGAGCTCGAGCTGTCGTTGTTCATCGTGTCCTCGGGCCAGAACAGAACCACATTAAATCAGTGGATTTCTGACTGGAGTTTCGCGTGACGGTCCAGTTGAAGAAGAGGAGGCTCATCGCGACGAAACGAGCCGTGTGTGATCTGAAACCAGGTGTTTGACAGATGTGCGTCGGACTGACTGATGTCTCCTCTGTGCTGTGAACAGGACGAGCCGCCATGATGGCAGCAGGCAGGCTGAGCTTCAGGAACATCACCGCCCTGGCTCCCATGGTCCGGGTGGGGACTCTGCCCATGAGGCTGCTGGCTCTGGACTATGGAGCTGATGTGGTTTACTGTGAGGTGAGGATGGAGCCTCCTGAAGTCATTGATAAACAGGGTCCTGGAAAACCTTGAGGTGTCAGTAGGATGCTGGATGGATGAAAGGATGATTGGTTACTGGTGGTCACGTAGGAATAATGACACACTGTAGTTCATGAACGAAGAAGTTATTGGGGTTATTAACGTATTGATTAACATATTAGTGTACAGGTGAGCTCTCTGTCTGTCGTATCAGTTAGATCGTCACTGTGCCGTCTGTTTCAGGAGCTGATCGACATCAAAATGGCTCAGTGTCAGCGGGTGGTGAACGGTGAGAATCTCCCTCATAACATGAGATGATCCAGACGGGACTGGCTGTGACTTCTACATCGTTGTTTTTTAAACGTATTTCTTACTTTCAGATGTGCTGGAGACGGTGGATTTTGTGGCTCCAGATGATCGAGTGATGTTCAGGACCTGTGAGAGGGAGAAGGACCGAGTCATCTTCCAGATGGTGAGACAGAGAAACATCTGGACCAGATCACAGAGAGATGGAGTCTGTAGTGCTAAAACCTGGATGTCAGTTAGCCTTATTTTTGCACGTCCTGTTTGCTCGTCTGGAATAAATAAGTAGAAAACGCAGTAAGAACATCATGTAGAGTATAAACAGGAGACAAAAACTCAGTTTAAATCAGTTTAACAGTCTAAGATATTCACTCATGTTGTCCTATGACATGAAATCCATCATTAAATGTCCCACAGTTTAATTATGAAGCTCTTGCTTGTGTTAAAAACCGGTTAGCGGTTTCTAACAAGTGTCTGAATGAGACTACAGAGGTTGTCCAGATGAACAGAACCTGGAAGGATCATGAACTTGTTGAGAGAACCAGGACGCTGCTAACGTCCGGGTTAACCTACAGAAATGTCGTCGCTGCAGAACTCTGTCGTCTGTCGGGTTGTTGATTCTCAGTCGGAGCTGTTTTTCTTTTTTCAGGGAACTGCTGATCCAGACCGAGCGCTGGTCGTGGCCCGGCTCGTGTGAGTCCACAGCTTCATCTCTGACTGTTTAACTCACCTGTGTGCTGAGGAAAACATTAATACACACACATTCACTTCTGCTGTGTGAAGAACAACAGAACTGATATTTTAACGTTGTGTCGTTAGTAGGGGCCATTTTGTGTCCCATGATGCATCATTGCGCCCGTCTGATTAAAGACACGTGAACGATCTTGTCTCGCAGGGAGAAGGACGTGGCTGCCATCGATGTGAATATGGGCTGTCCTAAAGAATACTCCACCAAGGTGAGTTTACCTGTCAGTGACCCACCTGCTGCTCTGACCTTTGACCCCTGGCTGACCTCTGACCTCTTGCAGGGCGGGATGGGAGCGGCTCTTCTGTCAGATCCCGACAAGATCGAGGCGGTGAGTGCTTCAGCCCGCCGATGTGCCTCAGTCAAACTGTGTGTATTAAAGATATAGAAGCGTGTTAGACCTGATATCAGTATCTGACCTGAGTGATCGATCAGTCACAGTGACCTCAGTGATCAGATGTCACCTCGCTGCTCCATGTGCAGATAAACAGACTCCATGTTTCTACTCAAAGACAGAAAGAAGTTCATGTAGAATATTTGCTGAATTTACAAGAAAGCCCAAATAATGCAGAATGAGTCAGAGACAGAGTTTCACAGAGTTTATAAAGTGTCTCTTTATACAGCAATTTTTAGAATCAGGCGATTTGTTAAGGGAGTCTGGTAACATTATTGGCAGGTTAAGAGAGTCGTTCTCATCGTTCTTCTCGGCCCTGTTCACCTCTAACTGTCACCTGAGTGATCAGACCTCAAGATTCCTCTGTGTGTCTCTCAGGATGGATGATACGAGGTCTGAACAGGACTCAGTTCACTTAGAAAATATATTTTCTTTTCCCAGATCCTCAAGAAGCTGGTCGCAGGAGTTTCCATCCCGGTCACGTGTAAAATCAGAATCCTTCCTTCGGTAAGACATAAAATAAACATGATTGATTTTCACAGTTTGTACAAAGTTTGGTTTCCTGTCGTTCACTGGTTTCATTTTGTTCACTGGTTTCAGGTGGAGGAGACCGTCAGTCTTGTCAAGAGGATCGAGAAGACGGGTGTCACTGCCATCGCTGTTCACGGCAGGTAAACCGTTTCAGTCCACACCTGAAATCATTTTATCTGAGATGGAGCATTTCACATGAATCTTTCTTCTACTATCTTTTGATGACTTCTGGAATAAACACACTGCCGCTTCATCCGTGTGGTGTGACGTGTTTCTGTGTTTCTCTGCTGAAGGTTGAAGGAGGAACGTCCCAGACATCCGCTCCACTGCGATTACATTCAGGCCGTCGCTCAGGCTGTTTCCATCCCCGTCATCGCCAAGTAAGCCCCAACACCTCCTGATCTACGAGAGGGAAGATGGCTTAACATGGTGTCAGTTGATCTAAAAAGCTGTCCCGTCTCTCCTGCAGCGGAGGCTCTCTGGATCTGGTGAAGACGAACGCCGACATCGAGGAGTTCAGGAAGGCGACGGGCGCCTCGTCCGTCATGTTGGCCCGCGCCGCCATGTGGAACGCGTCAGTGTTCAGCAGCCAGGGGCCACTTCCTGTGGAGAGAGTCATGGAGGAGTACATCAAATATGTGAGTGTCTGCATGTTGTACAAATGAGTTTGACCTCCTGTTCTGCTTCGTCACTTCTCTGAAGCGTCACTGGACAAACCTGGATCCAGACTGAACCTGCTGCTTGTCTTGTGTTCATCAGGCGATCCAGTACGACAACAATGCCTTCAACACAAAGTACTGTCTGTGTCAGATGCTGAGGGACAAGGTGGAGTCTCCGCTGGGGAAGCAGCTGCAGGCGGCTCAGACCTCCGCTGAGATCTGGTACAGAACACGACTTCTTAACGACCGCCTGCAATTTATGGAGCGGAGGTGACACAGCTGCTGTCTGACGGCAGGAGTCCTGTGATGTGTGATGTAATGTGGTGTTGTGCTGCAGCAAGGCGTACGGGATGCAGGAGCTGTTCCAGCAGACCCAGGAGCGGCTGCAGGCCCGGAGGGACACCCTGCAGAGCAGCACCGAGCCGGACCGGCCCGTAGAGGACGGAGACGTCACCACCATGGCTGTCAAGTTTGAGCGGTGGGTCATCGTTCTCAACAGGCTCGGTTTAAACTTAAGTAAAAATAAAGACAGGCGTCAGACTAACAGCTGAACTTCCAGTATGTTTAACTTGATTCAACAGGTTTTAGACTCCGTGACAGTTCTTATTTGTTGTTGACGGAGCAGCGTGAACACAGATATGATGAAATAAAGACAGATGAAAGATGACTAGTTCAAGACGCTGTAGCGTAAAACGAGGTCACGTAGCTCGACTCTGTCAGCACGTCCAAGTAAAAACTGTTTAAACTAAAATAAAATGAAGTTGTGCTGAAACAAACAGTTCCAAACATTGGCATGGTGAATATTCTTTAATGAGCTGTACAGACACAAAACTCCTTCAGTGGATATCAGTTAAAGAAATGTCACACACAGGACCAAACATCAGGTCGTGTCTTCAGCAGCTTACATGAGGAGAAAAATGTTGAATTTATATGTTTGACGTACTGACGCTGTGTCACTCGTCTGCCTGGAAACAGAGTGTAACAGGTGGAAACACTGTCGGCAGGTGTTTTTCGTCACGAGAAGTTTGATGATCTGAACTTGTCGTTGTGGTTTCAGGAGGGAGTATCCGCCTCACATCACTCCAAAGATGTTCCTGCTGGAGTGGAGCCGGAAGGAGAAACTGGAGCAGCCGGTTTATGAGACGGTGAGAAACTCCAGAGTGACTCACATCAGGGTCCTGTTGAGACCTGCAGTCTGACAAACTGACCTCAGAGCAGCTGAAGTTTGTGGCCGTCAACCGTTTGTGTGTGTGTGTTGTGTTTTCAGGTGCAGCGCTCTCAGGATCGAGTCTTCCAGTCCATCGTGACTGTAGCACAGAAGAGATACAGATCGTCACTGTGGTCAGTGTACACACACACACACACACACACACACACACACACGTCACACGGTCACGTGTACACACACACACACACACACACACACACACACACGTGACCGGTCTCGTGTTAAATCATCACGTCGTTTTCAGGGAGAGGTCGAAGAAGTTTGCAGAACAAGCGGCCGCCATCGTCTGTCTGCGAGTCCTGGGCGTCCCGGAGGGTCGAATCGGAGAGGAAGACTCCGGCCTGGTCTGCAAGAGGAAGAGGGAAGGGAAGATGAACGGCACCACGGAGGAGGAAGGGAACATTAAACGCCACATCACTGCTATTCAACAGGAAACGGACAACTCGGAGGCCGCCGCCGTGGTCACTGGTGACCATCACAAACCGGACACGCCTCCAGAACAACCGTAGAGATCATCAGCTGACGGGAACTTAACGAGAGGACGAGACGTGTCTCTCGCTGATGGACGTCTGAGTGAACTGAAACAAATCGAAGGAGTTTTAAAAAGCAGTTTATTTTTGTTTCTCTGCACCAAAAACCTGCTCAGTTAATGTTCCTGTCTTACATGAACTCTGACGTCAGTGATTTACTCTCAGCTGCTCCACTTGTTTTTTTTAAAAACATTTTCAACATCTGTTTTTTACTGTGATCACTTCAGTCTAAACAGTTCTCACATGTCCTGACCCGGATATGCTCGGTGTAAACAGTCTTTGTTTGCCCTCCTGATTTTCCATAAAGATATTTTTATTTGAAATAAATCTGTTCTGATGTGAAGGCTGATGATGTGACAGTGCAGCCAGCAGGGGGCAGAGCTGGACCTTCATATTAAAGTTTCATCACCTGAGACAATTCAGAAAAAAACACTTTAATTTGAACCCTGGTGCCTTAAAGAAAATCTCTTTTTAAACCTGAGTTTGAACATTAAATGCATCTTTTGTCTCCTGATTTCATCCTGTAGTCTCTGTTGAAGACGGCTGATGTTGGATTGAATGAGTTTAACTTTATTTGCTGCCCTCAATAATAAGACACGTGGTGCCATATGTGTTTGTATTCACCTCTGAGGTTTAATTTATTTACTTTTACTTAAAAGTTTTTGCCTGAAAGATCCTCTAAATCCTCCAGATACAGTTTGTTTCATTAAACATATTAAAGCAACAGATTGTGCTATATATATATATATATATATATGTATATATATATATATATATATATATTTGTAAAAAAATATCTTTTAGTTATTTTCTACAAATTCAATGAAAATACTAAAATTAGTAATGAATTAATGCTGTGAATGAACACAGCTGCAGCCTGGTGTCTCAACAAAAACTATCAAACTCACACAAACAGTGGAAACGTTGCGTTCAGGTGACGTTTTCCTTCCTCATGATGAACTCGGATAATAAACAACCAACAGCCGTTTAATTGTCAGACAGACTTCACTCTGCTCATCAAGTCTTAAAGTCCTGAACTGAACCTGAGAGATGTTGACACCCCGCTACTGACGTCATCACAGGCCTGGCTAATGGTGCCTTCAGGGACACTGCGAGAAAGGAGCACGACAATGTATTCATTCCTCAGCGAGCAGGAACTGAAGCTGCACTGAAACAACCTGTGGCAACACACTTTTAATGACATGTTTCAAATTAAGAGACCATTTCTTTAATTCAATTTGTTTAGCGAACAATTCTGTAATGAAGAAAACTTGAGTTAAACTTAGTTAATCTGGCAGGGAGTTGGTGTCACAGCAGAAAGGAAGTACAGAAACAGATGTGTAGACGCAGAACGTGAACATTTACTATATATGAACTGAGTCTGTTTGACTTATATAATTAAAATGTGATAGTTTCCTTATTGTGTCTTCAACTTATCCAGAAATCCAAAATGTATTTTTTAAATATTTGACAAAAATCAGTTTAATAGATGCTTTTAAAACGTGTTACATGTCCGTCCATCACATTCTGTCTCACAGCTCGTTCAACTCACTGATTTGAATGTAAAGTCTGACAGTTATATAACTTTATGCTTGAATTATTGCATCTTTTAATGACACATCTGTGATTATGATCAAACACTGACAGAGTCCGAGGCTCCACAGTCACAGGAGGCGCAGCAGTATAACATCCAGGTGTAATCTGGTATCTGTCACACTGTGTATGTTTTACTGTATTTCAGTTATTGATAAAGTGCATTTTGATGTTTATATTAAGTTTTATGTCTGTCAGAACAGAATATTTTGTGGAATTATTTTAACTGAATCCATTAAGTGTCACTGTGAGACTGTCGTATTTTCTGAGATGTTAACGTAAAGTGAAAATCTTAAATCGTTGCATCGCTGATACATACGGTAATAAACGTGTGTGGTACACACTGTATACACACACTTAACAAACATTATCTCCAGGAAATAAACACAGTAAATAGAAAGAACCCAGAAAAACTCTAGTTCCTCTCTGATTTGCAGAAACATCTGAACTCTTTTAATGATTACAAAAGTAGAACTAAGCATTTTTTAAGGAAGCTGAAAGTTAAGTCATGATTTTTTTTTAAAATGCAATGTTTCACTTCCTTTTTTATAATTTTCATTATATTTTTAAGAGTTTATTGTTTTTATATGACTGATAAGAATAATAGTTAGAAAGTTAAGAAAAAGCATTAAGTAAAATAAAGAGTCAAACACTCGATGACTTTGTTTTTGCTGACTGGTAACAAGAAGATCTTCCTGAACATAATTTAAAATATACTAAAAATATAATTTAATATATGAAAAAAATGCATTTTACTGTTTGGAGTTTACATACATTTAACATTTAGACCGACATATCTTCAGTTTCCTTCAAGAATATATTACAAATTTTGATAATACATTAGTAGTGTTACAGACATGTTTCATTAGTAACTGTAGTATATTCTTGGACTATGTAATAATAATATTTAACAATATTGATTTGATATGTTCTGTAACATATTGCAAGTAAATGTTAAATAAATAAATGTTGATACATATAAAGATGATATGAAATCTAAGCCTGTCAACTCTTCCTGTCGGTGTGTTATTATCAGATAATAATAGATATTTAAACTGAAAACTGTTTTATTTACACAAATAACAAAAACAGCCCGAAACTGTTAAAATATTAATCAACATGTGTGTAAAATACATTTGTGTTGAGTGCAGCAGGGTTCAGATCCGATCACCTGCCCTGACAGAGTGACGAGTGCCTGAACGTGCAGTGCTTAACATCGTCCTAACAGGTATGTCAGAGTTTCCGAGCTGACCGTGAAGGCAGCACGAGGATCAACCTGGAGAGTAAAACTCGCTCCAGCCGAACACAAACACGAACGCCACAAGTTTGAGTCCACGATGGCGCTTTCACGGCTTCACTTCGCAGCACGGAAGCGCTTTTATTGATCGTGTCGATGTCAGTTCGCAACTTTTAGCCGTGAGATTAAGTCGACGTGCTGTCGGCGCCTCGGCTCGAACAAGAGTTCTGCTTTCGGTCGGATGGGAGTGAGTGAGACAGGTCAGTTCTAGAGACAGACAGGTCGGTGTAACGGCTGCCCGGAGGACGGTTCCGGTCCCTGCAGCTCCATGTCCACGTTAAAGTTCGCCGAGGAGCTGGACTTCAGACTGATCTTTGAGGAGGACTCCCGCCTCGCAGCAGGTACGTGTCAGTTTAACGACGTTAGTTAGCAATTTGTCAACTGCGTGAAGCTAACAACAACTAGCCGGAGGGGTAGCGGACGTGGCAGCCCTTCAAAATAAAACACCCGGTTATGTCACTACGTGCTGCTGCACAGAATCTAAGTTTAAGTTAAATAATGTGAATATAAGATGATTTACAGAGTCACCAAGTGGGTGTTTATTTTGATACAGCGAACATAAAGGTTACAGGAAGTGAAAATTCTTCTCTATTGGTAGATTTCAAGTGGGATGCACATTATATATTTGATAGTTATATATCGGCCTAATAATGGACGATTTACATTATTGGTTGTCAGCAGGTAAAGAAATTATAGTTGATATAGTTTCTGCACACAGTAGGCGGAGGTATGCACCTTGTAAGCTGCCAGTAAAAACAGAGAAGAAGAACAACAAACATGCAGAGTTCAACCATAAAATCTGATCCCAGCTGATTAATACCAAGTAAAACATCTTTTCCTTTCTTACACTCAGGCGTGCGGGAAAAAACTTTAAAATATTGTTTTTCTATTTTCGGTTATTTAATTGGTGTCAGCCATCAGAATCAGGTAATTATCAGCTATTGCATCAGCTGAATATTGCGCATCCCTAAAAGTATATATATCAACATGTATTAAAGGACACATTAAAATATGAACTATTTTCTTTGCCAGTGAAAAAAATAGATGACAAACAAACAAACATTTTCTTGTAACAGAAACTTCTCTGAATCAACGAGCTGTGAACCTGAGTTCTGCTGGAGATCTGCTCCGCTTTCTCTCTGGGGCTGCACTGTTGGGACAGACAGCACTTTACTTTGAAAATTGTAACCGGACGTGATGATGTCTCAGTGCAGCGCGTGTGACACATCCAGCTGTCTGCTGTCAGACTCAGTTGAATGTTTGAAACGTGGATCAGAAGCTGAAGAAGTGAACAAACCAGCCTCCTCTAAACCACAGAGAGCTGCAGGACCTCCTCACTGTATTGATTAGTGATATTGATTATTCAGCTGTAGCTTCAGTGTACAGATGAGCTGTTGAACAGGTTGCTGCAGTTATTTTGGATCAGCTCGTTTTGTGTTTGTGATGTAAATCATATTTAATGTTAATGTCTCGACAGACTGAAGATTTTAAGTTTAAAGTCAGAAAACTGGAAAATATTCACATTTAAGAAAATTGCTGATTAATCGATTTGTTCACCCAAATTAATAAGCAGCTTTTTCTATGATAATTTAATATTAGTGAAGCAACAAGACGAAGAGTCTGCAGCCCAGAAATGCTAATGCTAGCACGCTAACGTGCTCACAGTGACACACAGTGATGTGAAACAGGTGTAATGTTATTACTTTATTATAAGGGGGTCCCAGTTTTTGGTATTAGCATGCTAGCATTAGCCAATTAGCACTAAACCACCAAACAAAAGCTCTGGACAAGTTACTTGCCCTAGCTAGCCAGCAGTTAGCTATACACAACATGTGTTATGAATAATTTCCTGTATTAGACATTCTGTCAATTAAATATGTAAACTTTAATTATGTCGTTCTGTTCTGGATACATGACTACTTCCTGTCTGTCCGTCCTGGGAGAGGGATCCCTCCTCTGTGGTTTCCTCCATCTTTCATCCCAGTTTTTTATTTTTTATTACATTTTCTGAATATGGCAGATATTTCCTCACTCGCATCTTGAATCAAGCGTCTGAGGACAGAGGAAGTCGCTCACTGTACAGATTGTAAAGCCCACTGCGGCACTGTGATTGTGATTTTGGGCTATATGTACAAATAAGATCAATTTTACTTGATTTATCTGACATTTGCGAGCCAGCTCTCAACAACAACAACCAGCGTTTGCAGCCGAGAGTCAATGCAGTGGCGCGCAGCAGAGTTACAGCACTACATGTCGATGTCCCGCTCAGGAATCGTTGTGGAAATCATTTAATGTCGTCGTCCCTCCAAAGCTGATGTCGTGTTGTAGTGCTCGAGACCAAAACTGATCTTCACGGTCTCTGTCTCGTCTCAGAATCAGTTTTCATCTGGTTCTGGTCACAGAGACCCGTGAGGACCATGACTGCAGGAGTGTCACTGCACCGAGTAGCTGTTTGTTCCACGTGTTGGTTTGTTTTAGAAGACGCGTCGCCCAGAAAAACAGACGCTTGCAGAACCTGCAGCGTGTTCAGTGGATGGTGAAACATGAATCAGAGCGGTTCAGTTAATTTCAGCTCCTCAGGGTTTGTTTATATTTTATTACTCACAGAAAACAAAATAAAACTCCCACACGATCATTATTCCATCCAAACACATCTGAAGGGACACTCATACATGTACAGATACGTATTTGACAACAGACAAAGATTCCTTTGTATATATTTAATATGATACTTTATTGTCTCTGTATTTGCCCTGTTGTTTTGATTGTATCTGAACTTGAATGTACCTGCTGCTGTGATGACCTCATCTCCCTTCAGGGACTATAAAGTTATTTTCATTTGTCCTCTGTGGATGTTTTTATGCAAATGCTGATGTGTGAGTGTTTGCGTGTTTGCTGTCAGTGTGTCCTGCAGTGTTGGACTCCCACTGGTCTTGGTCTGGACTCGGCCTCTGTTCTGTGCTCTCGGTTGTGGTTTGGTCTCGGTTCAGGTGGTCTTGAATGTTGTTACAGTTCATCTTGAGGGGATTAGATTGTCTGAGCCAAAATTTAAAGCAGTCAGTCTGTATGTCCTTGAGATACTTCAGTCAGAATCAAAGTGGTGCAGAGATCAGCTGACAGTCCGACCGGGTCATTCTGCTAACATGGCTAAAGATTCACTGTCAGTTCAGTGATTTGTTGCTTTGCTTCAGATGTTCTGATTATAGACTGAATTTATTTGGGTTTTAGACTGTTGAAGACTTCACTGTGTGTATTGTGCTCATCATATCCTCACGATTTACTGATATTTTATAAACGATCAGTTGATCATGGCAGAAAACTTTGGATACATTAAAAATATAAACTAGAATGGCACTGAGCTGAGCACACAGTTCCACTGAGGCCCAACATCTCTTTTACACTCTTGTAAAGCCACATTAATACACCAGATTGTTCATCGTGATCCTCAGATCAAACATTAAAGTTGAATAAAACCATTGTGGATCCGTCCTCTTCCACTGGATCTGCCCCAACACTTAATGAAGTGTGATCTGGGCCGAGACTCATCCTCCATCTGAAGCTGGTGGAAATCTGTTCAGTAGTTTTTGTGTTACCTGCTGTGGACTCACACTGGTTCAGGTCGTCCCTCTGAAAACAACAGACAGTGTGACACTGACGCTTGAGCAGCAACTGAAGGTGATCTTATATTATTAGGACACATCTTCCACGTTTCACCCTCCTCTCCTCTCTGCTGGTGTAAACCTCAGTTTGTTGGCTGATTTGCGTTTTTAGCATTTTGTTGCTTTTTTGTTTTGTTTCCTTTTGTAGCGGCTCTGTCCACGTGAAGCAGAGGTAACAGGCACATTTTGTCTGTTCAGTGTTCATCTGAAGTTCTGATCCATCCTGAACTAAATGACATCAACCACAGAGTGAAAAAGGTGGACTGCTTCACCTTCGCTCTGTTATAAAGACATAAACAACCAGTTCATTGTGTGCCGACATCCAACAGCTGATAACTGTACATGTACGCGGAGGCTGGTCGTGTTTCGTGTCAGCGCGACGCCCCGCCTGTCTGCCAGCAGCTTTACTTCCTGGTTTGCTAACCGCTCTGTGGCACCCAGCTGGCAGCAGGCATCGCCTCCTCCACCTCTTCCCCCTCCTCCTCCACCTCCTCCTCCTTCTTCTGGGTGTGGGGGGACAACTGCTGCATCATATTGCATTTATCTCCAGATAAGCAGCGAGTGGAGCTGCTGAAGCAGATCACAGTTGCCGCTTTGACGCCTTTTTTTGCATGTAGCATGCGATGTGTGTGTAAGAGTGAGAAAGAGGGGTATTAATAGTCGGGTTGTGGTGAGGAGTGTGTGCAGCTGTGTGAATGAACTTACTGAACTGTTGTAGATAATCTGTCCACTGTAGTGAGTCCAGAGCTGCTGCTGCAGTGTCACTGTGCAGGTGGAGGCAGATTTATTTCATGTAAAGGAAACATTTGTTTCAGCTCAGTGTCCAGAGCACAGACACAGTTGTTTCCATCATGACCTCCAGCACATGCACGGTGGATACAAAACCTCTTCTAAAACTTGTCTCATCCATCCAAGTGTCCTGTTTTGGAAATCAGATGGGAGAGTTAACGGGTTTCTCCAGGTCATGAGCTGAGTGGTGTGTTATAACAATCTGAAATCTGAGAGGTTCAGAGTTCAGAAACCATTTTTATTTCAGGATGAAATCACGCAAAAAGGAAAATTCTGAGACCAGAAAGACATTTTCAGATGCATTTTTTTCCTTTGAACTCAAGATGTTCAGTTTACAGTGAGTGGAGCAGCAGATCCACGTGTTCACTGTTTGTAGAATAAATGAGTGAAGTGGTTAACCATCCATCAGAATACTTCTGTCAGTCCACCTGTGGATCAATCTGCTGATTGTTGCAGCTCTACACAGAAGAAGTCTTCACAACACAGTAGCCGGTGCGACAGTTGTATCCTGATGAACTGAAGTGTATGAGCACACGGCTGGTGTGTGAGCTGACATGGAAAACAATGTGTGTGTGTGTTTCAGAGGGTGTCACTCACTGCTGCTGTGTGTTTCCCTTCAGTCTGTTGGGATGACGTGAGAATTATTTGTTTTCAGTTCCCAGAGCTGAAGGTGACGACCTCAGAATCCTTGATTTTTCTGACCAAGTCCAAAAACTTTAAAAATGCATCTTCTGCTGGATGCTGTAGATCAGTGGTGTCAAACTGATCCAGTAAAGGGCCATGTGGCTGCAGGTTTTCATTCCAACCAAGCAAGAACACACCTGATCCAAATCAGGTGTGTTCTTGCTTGGTTGGCTGATTGGTTGGCTGATCCAAATCAGGTGTGTTCTTGCTTGGTTGGAATGAAAACCTGCAGCCACATGGCCCTTTACTGGATCAGTTTGACACCCCTGCTGTAGATGTTTCCTTTAATGTTGGAGGAACATTAAATATGAGGCATGTGTTATATGAAATATTGCATCAGTGGTTCTGTTAATGTGTTAAGTGTATGTTAAGTGAGAGTCGGTGGTTTTTATGTCAAGTGAAGATGTCCTCTGTTACAGAACACTGTGGGAAACCCTGTGCTGGTGTTTCTGTCCACGTTCTGTTGACAGACGGTGTTAACGGTCAGCTGCAGGACTGAGACTGCAGTAAAAAAACTAGTTTGTTTGCTATGCAAATGTTGACGTCTGATTTACATGTTGGTGCTTCTCTTACACCTCGCAGGTCCAGATCTCGATGTGAGAACACCGCCCACCTCCACGCAGGCTCTGGCCGAGCAGCCCGTCCTCCAGGAGCTGCACAGTCACCCTGCATGTTTCCCCCCCACAGACGACTACCAGCATGTCGGATACCAAACCCAGGGGCTCCAGTATGGGGCCCAGGGGAACCCCAGAGCCTTTGACTGCCCAAGTATCCAGATCACCTCCATCGCTCCAAACAACCATGTGGAGCTGGGCATTAGCCAGGAAGCTCTAGCGGTGGGTGGGGCAGAGGGGGGTTACCATGAGGCGTCCGGGTCCAGAGGCCAGCTCTACCTGCCTCTAGACTCCTGCTACCGGGACCTGGCGCTGTGCCCAAGCCCCTGTAGCAGCCTGTCCTCCAGGAGCTGGATGTCCGACCTCTCCTCCTGCGAGTCCTTCTCCCACGTGTACGATGACGTGGAGGGGGAGCTGCGGGATGCTGCTCGCCTCGCCCTTGGGTCGCCCCTCGGGTCGCCTCTGGGGTCCCCAGGCTGCGGGGGCGGAGCCTTCGGGGTGGAGCTGTGGCAGCAGAAGTACCAGCATCCTCTGGCCTTCAGCCCAGCGCTGTCGCCTCATCAGTCTCCTCGTCAGTCGCCACGTCAGTCACCTCGTCAGTCCCCCTGCCACTCCCCTCGCACCAGCGTCACGGAGGAGAGCTGGCTGAACCGCCGGCCCACCTCCAGGTACATCCATCAGCTGTCCAAATGATTAGTTTGTAACTTTATTATTTACCTAAGTAATGTCATTGAGATCAAAATGTTTTCAAGAGAGGCTGTATGAATGAGAAACATTCATAATCAGACACCCAAAATAATCCAAAATTAGAAAAGACAAGCAGCCATTTTGGATCAAATGTTGAATAATTATCTTGAATCGATCCTTTCTCAGGCCGTCATCCAGACCGACCTCCCCCTGCGGGAAGCGGCGCCACTCCAGTGCTGACCCCTACGCCCGCTCGCCCTCCCCTCACCACTCCCCCAGTCCCACACCAGGCGCCTCTCCACGAGGCAGCGTGACGGACGACACCTGGGTGGGAAGCCCCGCCGGCACCCTGGGACCCCTCCTGCTGTCCGGCTACCAGGAGTTGGACGTCCCCTCCAAAACCAGGAGGACGTCGGGAACCCAGCTCGGCCTCTTGGCCGGTCAAGGAGACCCCGGACTGGAGACTTTCCAGGATTCCCCTGGGGAGGAGGGGCGTGAACAGGACGGCCTGGCTGAGCTCTTTCTTCAGGTGCCCTCCCACTTCAGCTGGAACAAACCCAAACCTGGAAACACTCCTCTGTTCAGGTCGGTTGTTATCACTTTTAAGTGTGCTGGTTCTCTGAGATGAGTGAGGCAGCTTTTGTTTATTTACTCCAACACAGTTATGATGTCAGTTAGACGCTCCACAGGAAGAACTATAAGAACATTCTTGAAGGAAAGGTTTGACATTTTTGCAAAATAAGTTTATTTTCTTTCTGGTGCAGAGTTAGATGAAAAGATTGGTTCCACCTCCATGTTTGCCTCTGAACTATATTTGATTAGGTCAAAGACTGGAAACAGCTTGTCTGGCTCTTTGTAAAGGCAACAGAATCCAGCCAGGAGATATTCTGGCTCACAGTCCATCATAAAGTCATAAAACAGTGAATTGTCCTTTAACACACTGTTGTTGTTTAGGTGCATGTTGAACTTTGGTTGGAGCCGAGCGAGCTGTGTCCAGTTCTTATGCTAAGCTAACTGGCCTCAACAAGACATTAATATCTTTCATATTTACTGTAGAGACGTGACGTCCTCTGACTGAGAGAACGTCTCATTCAAGTCTCTTTGTTAGTTGCAGCCCTGATGTTCGATCTGATCCCACTGTGTTTGTTGTCTCTGCCTCCAGGACTTCGTCTCCACCGTCTCTAGACTGGCCTCTGCCCAGCCAGTTTGACCAGTATGAGCTGAAGCTGGAGGTCCAGCCCAGATCTTACCACAGGGCGCATTACGAGACGGAGGGCAGCCGAGGATCCATTAAGGCAGCTCCTGCAGGACACCCTGTCGTCAAGGTCAGTCCTCACTTCTGACTGAGTAACACACTCAGTTTGACTCCAGCCTGATGTTGGATTATATTTCATTTATTTGTTTTTGTAAAGAAACTATGCCAAGTTTTCTCTGGATCCGACTCTGAATCGTGAAGATTTTCTCTGTTATTTTTGGTTTGTTGGACTGATAAGAATTTAAAAGATGCCTCTGACATTCTATAGATTTATTTTATTTTTCTTCTTAATGGACAGCAGTCATTAGTGTCAGTAGCAGTGCCCTGTAGTCAGAATGCAAGTGTTGTCCAGCTTGTGTTCAGAGTGAGCAGCGTCGATGAGAGCAGCTGAGGTTGTGTTGTGCTGCGCAGCCTCGTGGATCCTCTGGATCAGAGAGACGAGGCAAGTAAAGCTCCATCAAGGCCTCGGATGTAACGGACACCAGCCGGGTTATTCTGGGTGTCACATTCTCCGGCCGCTGCTGAAGCCAGATGAGCTTCCTGCTGCGAGATGTGTAAAAAGTCTCAGTGCTGCTGAGCAACACAGGAAACACAGAAACATGCTGATTGCTGCAGTGTGAAATCCACAAAATACAGCGACTCACTAGAGGCTCATATGTATTTATTTATTTTTCTTGTGATGAAAACGTGAAACGTGATGTATGTATGTGTGTATATATATGTATATATTATATTATATTATATTATATTATATTTAGTATACTTTTGATTTATTGTATTTGTTTTATTTATTTGACCATTTATTAATTCAAATTTAATCCAAGTTTTTTTTCCATTTGTGAAACTGAGTGGGGAAAAAAATTTCAGGAGGAATTTTTACAAAGTTCCCTATGTTTTATTTTTTTGAAACAGAACAATATAACTCCTCCTTTTTTGAATTCGCACTTGGCTTACGTGAGAATTTTTCAGGAAAAACTATTTTTAATACGTGACATTTCTTTTGTTTCTCCAACGTAATAGAAGAAATTTTATCAGATTTTTTTTCATGTTTGAAACGAGCTGAAAATAAATAATTCAGGAGGATTTATTCTTGAAAAAACAAAAATAAAGCTCCTTTTTCCAGTTGCATGTGAAAAACTGTACATAAAACCTCAGAAGTTCAGCACAGTCTTCTATCACCTGATGAACTTCTTCTCACTTTACTTTTGGACTTTCAAGTTTCAACCCGGATCAGTTTCCTCGAGGATCTCAGGCAGCGTCTCTACAGCGTCCCAGATGTTTTTACCTCCCAGAAAAATTGACTCTGAATTTTAAGAAGAAACAAAAATCTGAATTCTTTTTCTCCTAGACGTCTTTCCTCCTATCAGATTGTTTCCCACTCAGTATCAGTTACTCACATGGAAGGGAAATAACTTTCTAGATGTTTTTTCCTCCTAGAAAAAAGATCTGAAGTTTCTTTTAACTTTCATCATAATCATCAATTAGTAAAACATCAGTATGCTGCCAGACATGGACCCACTTCTCTCCATGCTCTCCAAAACTGGACTGATTCTGTCTGAGATGTCACACTTCAGTTTCACGGTCAACATGTGAACACCCTCTCTCTACCTGACAGGACTGTTGAGGGTCTCGAAGGAGGAGAAACTGTTTTTCACACGTGTGTCATTGAATCTGTGTCCTCAGCTGACTGGATACGGCGAGCAGCCGGTCAGCCTGCTGTTGTTCATCGGCACTGCAGACGAGCGCTACCTTCGCCCTCATTCCTTCTACCAGGTCCACCGGGTGACGGGGAAGATGGTCACCACCACCTGCCAGGAGAAAGTGATGGGCGGTACGAAGGTGCTGGAGATCCCTTTGCTTCCAGAAAACGACATGTCCGCCAGGTAACAGAGGGACAGAGTAACAGGTCTCCCTCTGAAGGACGTCTGTGGTCAAAGCTAACTGAAGCTCACGTCATGTTAATAGAATTTAAAGATGTTAAAGTTGAAGGCAGAATCAGTAAGATTTGTCCCAGCTGTTCCTGAATGCAGCACAAAGACAGTTGATTGTGAGGAGAAAGTTCTGATCGTTGTGTTCAGATGTAGAGAAGTACAGATACCTGAAACCTCTGGCAGAGTAACAGAGTATTTATTATTTATTTTGTAATATATTTAGTATTTACATGTCATTTGTAAGTTTGTATGTTCAAACCGTCAGTTACTGAGCACAGAAACATTTCAGAAACAGTTTAAATCAGCGACAGACTTTCAGGACATTCAGTGACACTTTAATCAACAAAACACTGGTTGATTTTAACAATCGAGCGAAGCTACCTGCTGATGACATTTCTCCAGACATCTTTTTACAGTTATTTTCCTCTTCTTCTTCTTTGTGTTTATTGCACAATACACTTGCAGTTTCTTGTGTACATGCTGAAAAGATGAGCTCACTATTTAAAGCCTTGCATCCAAACACCCACAGGACACGTTACAGTAGCAGCTCACGCTTTGTGTTAAGCTGAGTGTCTCCTGGCTCTGTTGTCCTCAGCATCGACTGTGCCGGTATCTTGAAGCTGCGTAACGCCGACATCGAGCTGAAGAAGGGAGAGACGGATATCGGGCGAAAGAACACGAGGGTGCGAGTTGTGTTCAGGGCCGCCGTCCCTCAGCTGGATGGCAGGATGCTGTGGCTGCAGACCACGTCTGTTCCTGTGGAGTGCTGTGAGTCAGCTGCAACATTCATTCACCACGTTTACAGCTGATCATGTTATTCAGAGTGACGTTAAGGTGAAGTCAGCAGAACTTTGTGTTAAACAGAGAAGGAGCCACAGAGAGATTAAAGATTGTTTTCTTCAATTTGAAACCAGATTATAGTCGAACGAGCGCGGCAGGAAGTTCAGGCGATGAGAGCTGTTGCTTCATGTTTGAAAATACTGACAGATTATAATCTGTGAGGTTTTCTTTTCTTACTGCTGGTTGAATATTTGCTCTTTCTACTGTCTGTCTGCAGAGCTGTAGTCGACTGTGTGACATGGAGAAACTGCAGTTTAATTTGAAGGCCCATTTTTGTAGAAATTAAGATTTCCATGTCCGGCCGATCGCAGCAGAGAGCAGAAGCCTCGAGAGGCCGGTGAAGACATGTTACCTCTAGTTCTTCTCTTCTAAGTCTGATCAAAATTATTGTCTCTTTGGTAATTTTTCTTCTTCACTCAGTTTCACAGATAAAAAATAAACCAACTCTTCCCTCAGGTCTTCTTACAGACCAACAACAGAAACAGACCTTCCTAGAAAAATACGTTTTGAGGACAGATTTAAAAGAAGTAACTGACTTTGCAAACCTGAGTTCTGACAGAATGAACCTGAACAGTAACAAGAATCACTGTGTTGTGCTGCAGCCCAGCGCTCCGGTCAGGAGCTTCCTCTGGTGGAGAGCTTCAGTCCAGCCAGCTGCTCTGCAGACGGAGGAGAAGAGCTGCTGATCATCGGCTCCAACATCTCCGCTCAGTCCAGAGTTTTCTTCATGGAGAAGGGGCCTGGTGAGATCACTTTATGTCATATATATATATCACATCAAATGTAGTATTACATCCCACCAGCTGCTGAGGATTTAACTCACATATTCTGCCCCCTCAGATGGACGATCGCTGTGGGAAATGGACGCCAGACTCGTGCCAGAAAAAAGCAGCGGAGTAAGTAGAAACATCATGTTAATTACCCAGAAAAATATGTTTTACATTTGACATTTTTACAGAAGATTAACATGATTGTTTTGTGTGATTTTTGTGGCAGAAGGTCTGAGAGAAAATCTGTATTTTAGATTTTTTGTGCGAACTGTTCCTTTAACAGACACTGCTAACATGTTTGATGTCACAACAAAGTGAGGTGGTGTTACTGTGGAGCTCCTTTGCTTCTGTGCGTCATGTGACGCTCTGTTATGTGATGAGATGAGACGAGGGAGGTGTGAAAGCTCCGTTTGTGTTCTGGATCAGACGTTCCCCTCCGAGCGTCCTCTCTCACATCTGGGAGAATCGTTCTCGCTGAAATTCACTCTAATTTTTGTCGCACTGAAACGTCACTTAAGATGGCGACGAGGATTCCCCTGAGAGGAAGTAGAGAGAGGAAGTTAACAAGAGCTTGTTGCAACCACAAAGAGACCGAGGCTGAGTCTAAATGTGTCTTCGTCTGAGGACGAGAGGGAAACGATGCAGGAGTCACATGTTGGAATCAGAACCGCTCTGTCATTCACGCTGAACTTTAGAGGGCAGGATTTCAGATCAGTCCAGAAGAGTGAGAGGAGACAACAGAGCTGATGTTCTGTCACAGACGTCTCTGTTGCCGTCAGCTTCAGTTTTAATGCTGCCTTCTGCTCACAAATCACTCCTTTAAATTCCTGCAGACATGGAGACAACTTCTCATTTTGGATTCAGCGATGCGACAGACTCGTTTGTCATCAACTTTGTTTTGGTTTTTCGGTGCTTTTCTTCATGTCTTTGTGTTTGTGTCTTTCAGTCCAGCATCGTGGTGGAAGTCCCTCCTTACAATAAGAAGACAACGGATCCGGTCCAAGTCCAGTTCTACGTCTCAAACGGGAAGAGAAGAAAAAGTCTTTCACAGAGCTTCACCTACCTGCCCGGAGTCAGACGTCACCACGTCAAACAGGAGCGCTGGGAGACGGACCACATCTCCCACAATCCACCTGGCTTCTGTCCGAGCTCCTCCCAGCTGCCCTCCCACGACCGAGCGGTCGGCCCAGACGTGCTTTACTACGATTCCTGTGACATCCCAGTGCATTGTGGTCCTCCTCCTCAGAACACGGCTCGTTTTCATCACCCCCCTGCCTCCTCTGTCCCGCTTCAGATGTTTCCTCACACTTCCTCCTCCTCCATGGCCTGTCAGTCCTCCGCAGTCCCCCATCAGACCTTGATACCCGTCCACACCTCCGTAATGCCTCCTCAGATCTCCACGATGCCTCCCCAGGCCTCTTCTGGTCCCCTTCAGACCTTCACCCTGCCACCTCCCACCCCCTCTGCTGGACCTCAGAGGGAACCCTCTCTGTCTCTGAGCTCCAGAGGAGCCTTTGTGACCCCTGCTGACCCCCAGAGGGACTCTGTGCTGTCTGGGCCAGGACAGGTGCTGAGCATCAAGCAGGAGCCAGAAGACCCTGTTCCAAACCTGGGCTCTTCAGGCCTCCAGGAGATCACTCTGGATGATGGTACGAAGCTTGGTATTTCATTAACGCCTAAAATCCTGAATTCAAATGTGACTTTAAGGTTAAAAGTCTGTGTTGTGTCGGCAGCTGGTTGTTAGTTTCTGTTGGCTGAGCAGAGCGATGTCACATGGTTTGGATGGTTTAGAGTCCTTTACAAAGAAATCAACAGTCCAGCAGCTTGAAACTCCTTCAACAAATCATTCACAGGCTGGTACAGACGACAGAGACACAGAGAAGGGCTAATTTCCACGTCACGTTACAATCTAAGGCCAATAAAAAGTGATTCACTCCTGTTATCTGCTTCAAATAGTTACATAGAGCCCCTTTAAGTAAAAGTACTAGAAAATGTTAGAACGGCTGAAACGAGACTGTAGCTGCACACACACAAACTCTGGTCGCCCACACACTGTCGGTCATTTGCATCAGCTGCTCGGCTCGATCCTCATCGTCACATTTCATCAGATCACCTGAACATGATCGCCTCCCTCACCTAACAGAAAACAACTCCAGCAGTCTCATGAAGCAAAACGTCACCATCCAGACGCAAAGTATTGAAAAACAACGTGCATGCTGTGTCACAGAGCTCGCTGGAGTGTGCACCGCTGCGTCCGCCCATCCGGGGGAAATATCAGGGTCCCTGAAAATGACACAACAGTTCACATGCAGAGAAAACAGCCTGATCTGGCCCTCAGGCTCAGATCCACCATCCAGATCAGTTGTGTCTGTCTGCTGCAGCTGTGTGTCACACTTGTTCTGTGATGTTGGTTATTTATACGTCGACGTTGTGTGTGTGTGTGTGTGTGTGTGTGTGTGTGTGTGTGTGTGTGTGTGTTTCTCTCTGATCTGGGTTAATAATAGCTGCGTCTGCTTGTTGCTGGTCTGAATGATGCAGACGGGGTTAAATTTGTTGCTGTGTCTCGGGTTGGCGGGCGGCAGCTGTCGTCAGCCCTCCACCTCCTCACTTCTCAGCTTGACTTTGACCTCAGCAGCCTGAACTGGTGCTGCTGGAGAAGGTCAGAAGACTTTATCATTCAGGTCAGAAGGTTGTATATGTGCACGTGGAGTCCAGGTCAACCAGTGAGTGATTCCTACTGAAGATGTCCGAGTCGCTCGCTCTCCCCCTCTGCTGCATGACTCTCCCGTCCCATGATGCCTTTTAGTCCAAACAAACCAACATGTGTGAAAGAAGCGTCTGTGAAACTGTGGATACATTTTGTTGGGAGCGTCACAACTCACAAAGAATTTGAGCCATTCGGTCCAGTAAGATTGGGAGAGTCTAGCAGAGCTGCACGATTAAATGATTCCATGTAAACGTGAGCCTGCTGGGTCTCTGGTGCAGGAGCTGAATGAGCAGAAGATCCGGGTGATTTCACAGCAGGAAGTCGAGCTCTTCTGGCTTCATGCACCGCAGAACACCACGGGCTCCTCCTTTAACACTGTGTCCAGGCTCTGATGGAACGTCCTTGGTCACATCCACATCACCACGTTATTAGTGAATGAATGAAAGAGCTGAGGCGACATGAACGAGCCGGCTCACGGACTTCTTTTAAATGTATGTATGTATGGTGGGAAAGAGCCTGCGACTGCTGACGTTCACAGATTTGGGATTTTGTTTGTTAAAATGACTCGGTGAGGTTTGAATATTGTTTGAGCTCTGCAGGAACACTGAGAGGAAAACACGGAACATTTAAAACTAAAGCTAGAACAGAGCTGAGTCGGATCTGCGTGGATAATGTTGATCGTGCGTTCAGCTGAAGTTGTGTTCACCAGGCGAGTGTTGGTGATGAGTGTTGTTGTGTTGCTTTGCTTCATGAGCTTCAGGTTTCACTGCAGATCTATCTATAGACTGAATGAAGCAGTGCTGCTGTGTAAACAGACTCAGCAGAGCAGCTCCACTACTCTGCTGCTAATAATGCTAAACACATTTCTCTCCCCTGCTGCCACAGCATGTGTCATGAAGCGCTGGTTCATGAGTCAGTTCAGTCATAAACTCATTAGTGATTAGAAGAGGCTGCAAGTACGACAATGTTGCAGAGCGTAAAGTCACTTTATCTCTTTTACATCCACATGTGAACCTGACGCTGCTGATTCATTAGACACTAAACATCAAGTTTATGTGAACATGTTTAGAGTCACAGTTTGTGTCCAGCTGCTCCCTCCTGTGGCCCGACACAGAACTGCAACACACAATCCAGTTTTCTGTCCCTCCGATTGTTCTCAGTATATTGTTTCATTTCAGTTCTGCTCAGAGATTAGAACAAAAAAGCTCCAATATTTTCTCCTTTCAGCCCCCCGAGCAGATTCATCCCAGTACATACATGGCACAACAACGTGCAGGGTGGTAATGTTAGCCACGTTAGCTACGTTAGCCACGTTAGCTACGTTAGCCACGTTAGCCTCAGCAGTTTGTCGCGGCTCTTTGTTGGTTTGTCAGCAGGAAAAAAAACTACCGAACCAATTTCCATGAAACTTTGAGGCGTATTTAGGATTTTTTTTTTTCATTTCTTTATGCAACAATTTGTAGTAATTTACATGTTTTAATCACTTTTTTATTGGCCATATGTGCACAGACGTGGGACGTGATAAATAAGACCTTCCTGTGACGCTTTGTCCCTTTATTCACTGTGAATCGACCCCTGCAGACAGCATGTAAAAGTTCATTCTTTGCTTTGGAAACAAATGGAATTTAAATTAAAATGAGTGAAAACAGTTTCCTCAGAAAATTCAACCTGTTGTGACAAACTTTGATCAAATCATGTTTCTGACCTCAGTCTGCAGGGATTGTCCTCCATCTTACCACTGAACAAACTATAACGGTTCTGTGCTGTTAAATCCAAATATTGTGACGTAATAATCACGTCTCCTGCTTCTGTTGCAGTGAATGAGATCATTGACAGAGACATCTGCAGTCTGAGCAGCAGCACCCAGCTGGACCAGTTCGACCAGTACCACCAGTACGACTGGGAGCACAAGTCCAGTGACGCTGCGCTGCCGTTCTGCGGAGGCCCTCAGTGACGCTGACCGCAGCACTTCTTCTTCTACAACACAAACGGGCGCTCATGTTTGCACAAAGTGCACCAAACTGATCCTCAAGTGCCTGAAAACCAATCAGCCGCCTCCGACGAGCCTCATCAGGGTTCCACACGACCGTCTCCTCATCCGTCTCAGGAAACTGTTCACCGAAAAACCAAAGAGCCTTTTTTTTTTTTTTTAGCTTTTCATGATTGAATTGGAAGAAAACAAGAGAAGGGCTGAAATTCACCTGTGATGCTTTAATGACGCACAGTCACAACAATCAGTGATGTCATCTGAGTTTTAAGTCGTAAAAAAAAAAAACTTTCATTATTTATTGGCTGTTTAATTACGAAATCTATTTTTGATACTCTGGATCTGATCCAGAAGAAACTAAAATCCTTCCGCTGATCAGTTACAGTTTTTATAGCTTGGTTGTTCTCTCTGTACGGTTTACATTTCCTCCTCTTAACATTGACGCTGTTCAACCAGAACTGTTTTATTGACGCTGTTCAGCCAGAACTGTTTTATTGACGCTGTTCAGCCAGAACTGTTTTGGTGTGAAGCTTCAGACACAGTGAGTCGTAGAAATGTATCTTAAGGTTGAAGTAAAAAGAAAATACCTGATGTTCTGTTTTTTGATAAATCGTTTGCTGAATGATGAGTGAGAGCTGTAAAATAGTTTATTGTGTGTAAACCGTCTCCATAAAGAATTTCAGAAGCAGCATCATTTCTGACCGTCTCCTTCCCTTCATGCACAAACACATTAAAGGCACTTTGAGCTCTCAGCACAGTGACATTTCATTACAGGGAGGTCAAAGGTCAGAGCAGCTAATATTAGCTTCCTGCAGGATCAAACCAGAGAACGTTATTAAAGAGCAAATCTGCACCCGATCACACAGACAGGACCAATGTTCTCACAGAGCTGCAGCTGAGTGTTTCCAGGCTGCAGGTGGAGGTGCACCATGGGAAATTTATATGATCTGATTTTCATCAACGTCAGTGTAATTAAAGCTGATTCAGACCTGCACAGCATCTACACACAGAGCTGTGAACATGAACTCTCTGATCAGCTCATCTGACCCCTTCTGACCCTCAGATGTGCAGAAACTGCAGGTTAACTTCTTTTTTAAATGTGAAGTTGTTGTATCACCTGTTTAGTCATTTAAATAAGTTCTGGTCGGGGTCAGTCTGAACAAAGCAGAACTCCTCCACAGCTGATCCTGATCCTGCCTTCCAGCAGCTGTTTCTGCACGTATAAACCAGCACCGTCCCAAACTCCAGCTGTGCTTCAGCGCCGCCGTCCTTCCTCTGCAGCAGGCTGACCAGAGCCGGCATCAGCTGCAGCTCGAAGGTCCTGGATCCTCCGCAGGAGCCGCACGCCGGAACCACCTGGGCCATGTTGGATGGCGGCTCGGAGATGAAGAGCGGTTTTCCGCCGCGACAGTAACGCAGGATCTGCTGCGGACACAGCGAAATCCTCTTCATGAACCTGGAGAACACAGCGTCTCCGTGCCGAGCTCTCGTCTTCTCGTACTTCTCCTCCCCGCCGCCGCCCTCGCCGTCCTCCAGCTCTCCCACCGTCACTCCTTCCCTCCTCTCGTACTCCTTCAGCAGCTGCTGAGCGTGCTGCAGGTCGTCTTCCTCTCCACCCAGATCTGCCTCCTCCACCACACTGATGAAGAAAGGATGGAGGACGGGAACAGGAACGTCCTCCTGTGACTCTCCCAAACTGAGATCCTGCAGGCAGCTGCTGACGTCACTCCCACCGGCTGCTGGACAGAAAGAAAACAGAGTGAAAGAAGTAAAAGAAGTTCTTCAAACTGTGAGGTGACAGAATCATTGTCAGCTACAATCTGTTCGAGTTTTACAAATCATCCTGGAAATCTTCTGTTCACTGAAGTGGAAACAGACAAACTGTCCCCCAGAGTTTAAAGATGACAAACAGATTGTTCTCAGAGTAACAACTGAACACAGCAGGACAAACTGACTTCATTCATTCATTCATTCATTCATTCCGTCTATAATGGAGCCTTGACAGCAGATACATGTTTCCAGGCTTCACTCTCCACAGAGATGTCAGGGGGCTGAACTGAGACCTGCTGAACACCTGATGTGTTTTATTACGATGAAGATAAATGTTAGATGGTAATAAACAATAAATAATCAACTAATAAACAAACATGTCCACATGGTTTATTATAAAGATCTTTAAAGCTGCAACATTAATGTAACGAACACATTCACGCTTCTCTCACTGTAATAAAGAACTTTAACTTTATCCTGATGCTAAAAACTTTCAGTCAGATTTTTAATGCAGGTCTTTAAGTTTTTATCCACAGCAGTGCTGCTGTCTTTACTTCTTCCTCCTCACCGTCTGCTTCAGGAGCTGCTGCCTCCTCTTGGCTGTCCTTCTTCACGCCTCCTCCCCATCCATCCTCCTCCTCCTCCTCCATCCCCCAGTCATCGGCGGTGTCACACCAGTCTGTGGCCGCCAGAGGAGCCTCCTGAGCCGGGAGAGGCCGGCTGGGTGTCCGCGCTGCTGCCACCTCCGCCTCCAGGCACTGAGAGCGGAGCACCCTCCAACACTCCGCCCCGCTGCCGCACTCGGCACCCGGGCACGCGAACAGGTGGAGGTGTCTGTGGTAGGGGGAGACATCCAGGGGACAGTACACCTGCACCACATGGACCAGCGGGGCTCCGCAGCGTCCACAGCGGGGAGACTGCCGGGTAATGACCGGCAGCCAGTCCGGCTGACCCCCGACTTTGTTGGTCAGATACGAAGACTGATGCCGCTTAGTGTCGATCTCTCCATCACACAGTCCGACCAGAGTTCCCTCCTGAGCGGGGGCCGCCATGATCGCTCACATGTTGTAAACACCGACCGGAAGTCGAAGTGAGCGTCTGTGGTCCGTCACCAAAACATCACCGCCGGCCGGATGTTCGATTAAGTTGTGAAAAACATTTAAACTGTCGTAACTGTGGCCGAAGCGAACAGTAAAATAAAAAATAATCCCGTTACAGGTAAGAATGTGACGCCTGTCTGTTAAACTGAAGTAGATTAAAAATGTTCCTACAGGACGGACATCGTCACTTCCGTTAAAGTAACTGAAGGAAACGGCGAGATAATGTCAGTTTAAATGATTTGTTTTTAAAATAAACAGGAACTCTTTTTTTTTTACTTTGTTGTGTTTTGATTATTGTCTTCTTTCAATATTAAATAAACGTCATTTTTAAATGTTAACCGGAACTAGCTTGATTTGTGATTTGCGGTTTTGTATCTGCGCTTACAAATTAAAAGCACTAGACTAGAACTTATTAAGTAGCCAAAGATCATACTAGAGTGAAAGTACAGATATGGTTTCAGGATATTACCTTTAATTATTAACCATGATTATTTTCCTGAGATCTGACCGCCAACCACGATGTTAAACTTGCAGAAATTGTATAAATTATAGCCAGTAGGTGATTTGTTATGATTTAACAGGGGGGAAGGCTCAGACAGCACCGACATCCTCCCAGTGGCATTGACAGGAACCACCACAGTGAGAACCTGTGGCACGTTCGTGCATGGTGCTACTGTATATGAGTAAACTTCACTCAAGATATATAAATCATAAAGAAATCTTGCTTTACTGGACCTGGATTTAATCCAAACAGTTTCTTTTTTCTCTGGATGCTGAAGTTAACTTTGACTGTCACCTGCTGGCTTCAGCTAATTCAGGCCAATCCTAAATTTGCTCTCTGAACTTTCATGTTAATATACATGTTTTATGTGATTGAAGCAAAGGAACACAGGATTTATATATAAATATATATTTTTATATATGCATGTAGTCATCATGTTATATTAAAGTACCTCCTCCTCTCTCCAGGTGAACAGTGGGACTTGTCTTCAGCTTCAGGTGGAACAGCTCTGACCTGTATGGTGATCAGACCTGGAGAGGAGACACACCTGGTCCAACCAGGTCAGTGCAATGGAGGTGCAAAAATTAAAGGCAGAAAGTGTGAGATTTGTCAGTTGCTGTTCATTAATACTCCAGGATCAGTAAATGATGATGACTGAGGGTCAGTCTAATGTCCACGGCAGACAGACCACAAGTGTCATGGAAAATAGTAAGAAAACATTTAACTAATTGTACAATAAATATTGGCATTTGTACATTATTTATTAGTCTAAAATAAACTAAATTACAAAGTTTTCAGTATCATCATTTAATGATTTTTACGTATTGTGTTTTTCTCTCACGTCGTCCTTTACTTTGAAATCCAGAAGGATCCTTCATGACACCTTCAGTTTATTACTGGGAATAGTGACTGTAAAAGTCTGGTATGTTTCATGGTTCTGATGTGAGACTGCAGTCTGACCCACAGTCAGAGCGGGTTCAGTATGATTACCGTAATGTTAGTAGAGTCACGCACTGAAAAAAAAAGGTGCAGCTGATTTGACCAAGCAAATGTGAACCACGGCTGGCAGGACCGCTCATCCTCCTTCATCCTCCCTCACATCGCCAACTGGTTAGAACTAAAAATGTGTGACTGACACATGAAGACATTACATTACATATTGGTTAAGGAAAGGCAGCAAAACCTTATGATAACTGATCAATAATCGATCATATGACATACCAGCCTCACCTGTGATTGACGCTGTCTCGATGGTTCATGAGGCCTCTGCAGATGAAGTGGCAGGTGTGGAGATGTGATGAGTTTCTTTGGCCCCTGGGAGGCAGAAGAACATCACAAGTCTGAGACGCAGTCAGAGTTAGAGATCAGAGCAACATGCTCTTATACTGAAGGGACTGACTCATGAATAAACAGTAAATATCTCAAGATGAGCTGAGCAAAACAATAAAGGTGACTTGAAAATCTGTCAGATATAGTAAAGATGAAGTGAACAGACAGAATTACATTTATTTGACTTGTGTGAGTCACTACGTTGTGAAATATATTCAAAGTTTATATTCTCTTGAAACTCACCTGAGTTCAGACTGTTCTTGTAAAACTACAGTTTCCATGGTAGACAATCTTCTCATTAAATAAACCTAAAAATCTAATTGTCGTAGTTTGTTTTGTGTGTGTGATCGACTGTCCTCCTTTTGATGTGAGCAGTAGATCCTCCAGCCAGCAGGAGGCAGCCACACGTCACTGTTGTCTCAGCTCATCATGCTCCTGTTGAAGCGGCTGCTGAAATGATAATATTGAATTTGAGCGTCTGAGTCAAGTGATTTTTTCTTCTTCTCAGTGTCTGTCACACATCTAAGCACCCAGAGGCCTCTCTGAGATTACAATCACTGCAGGCAACTCAACATTATAATTTCTAATTACTATAATTATTGTAGAGCTTCAGGGGAAAAATCTTTATCTTGTTCATGTCACATAAACCACAGTGAAAATCAGCCTTTTCTTCTAACTAACAGCATCATCAAAGAAACAGAGAATGAAACCTCCTGATGAGGGAAAGTTTGGTGCCGTCAGCTTCATCCTCCACTCGTGTTGGTGTTCGTTCAACACAAACAGCTCTTTTTCTTTGTTGTCTCTTTTAAATGCAGTGTAGATTTGCCCTGCGTCTGAATGGGGCTCTGTAATAATCTCGCCTCGCCTCGTTGTGCCGGCCTCCGCATGTTTCTGGATCAGGTGAGGCTGGAGAACATCGCAGCGAGCGCCGGATCCCCTCGGGGACGTCTGCTCTGCCCGCCACTCGTCTCTCTTCACCTCAGGAGACTCGTCTGAAGTCTGCAGCCGACACGTGTCCGCCTCGTCTGGGACAGAAGGGAAGAGACGAGGTGTTGGTTCAGAAAGTACGACAATTCATTAAAACTGAATTATAGAATTCAGTGAAATATAATCAAACTTTGTAAAAGCTTTTCTTTGTTTTTATTGATTATTAGTCAATGAAGAGCTTCCTCTTTAAAAACTACAGACTGCTCCTTTAATATCTTGTCTTCCTTCCTCTCTTGTCTTCTGAAGTGCACTTTGTTCTGTCTTTCTGTTGAAAGGTGCGACACAAATAAAGTTGCCTTGCCCTGACAGGTGTCTTAATCTATCACACTCAGCACCGTCATCCCACCTCCGGTCCCTCCGCTCCGTCTGAAGCTCCACTCTCCGGCTCCAGACTGGACAAAGATGGCTGCCGCGCAGTAACACGACCTGCAGAACGACCACGCGGACTCCTTTGTGTATTATATACCGTGTGAAACAGACACAGTAGCTTTAAGAGGCGCACTGGCTCGTAATAATCATTCACAGTCATATCTCTACTTTTATATTTATTCATTTGGCCTGATGGAGGAGCGCTCAGCATCCGCTCACACCACCCGACTCACAGCCACACCTGCCTCCATCACACAGGGCTGATAGCGTCTCAGCTGATGGGACACCACAGGATTCAACTTTCCCATACTTGCCTACTTAAGATGTTCAGAGGAAATCTTCTCTGACCAGCGAGTCCAGATCTCTGCCGGCTTTACCAGACTGCAGGTAGTCCGCTGCAGAGGTGGAGAGGTGCGGCGTGGTCGGCTCTCTGATCTGTGTGACTCAGGCAGATTAGAGGCGAGCCGCAGAGTTCAGTCATGTTGTCTTTGTCCATAAAACACAGTTTGCTCTTCTTCTTCTTCTTCTGAGTCTGGGATCCCTGACTCATGCAGCGGCTCTTTAGGATTCAGCCTGACGGTGGGCAGCGAGGTTCAAAGTAAAGAGCTGCGAGTGTTTGAAGTGAATAAAATAAAGCGGAGACATTTTGACTGAAGGATTCTCTGAAGCAGAACGTCGACACATTCATGGAAGAGGTTTGTTTTGACTGAATAAATTTGGGGTACATTTCACAGAGACTGTTTGCTTGCAGCTGTGAAAAACCACCGCACAGTTTCTCGGCTTATTGTGCGTCTGAAAGTGGTTCTGTTTCACAAAGTAAACCTTATCTTTAATTAAAGGACCTCAAAGGCTGAAAAAATATAAAAACTTCCACAGCAACTTTTTAATAAAGTTTGTCCTTGTGTGAATAATGAAGTGCTTAATCTTCTGTGTTTCAGAGTTTTGGGTTCCGCTGTATCGAATCATGTTTTAAAAAGTGAAGCAGAACACATCGCTACCGCGGCCACAAGTATGTAGACGATAAACAAAATCACAGGTTCATGTTAGATGAAATCCCTGATTTATTATTCATCACAGGGCCTCAGTGATGGCAGTGGCCGCCATGCAAGGTGTCGACTGCACATCAGGAGTAATTTGGGGTTCAGTATCTTGCTCAAGGACACTTGACATGCAGCTCAAGTCAGCCTGGGAGAGCTGGGATTTGAACCAGCGACCTACGATCACCAGCCGACCCGCTCTACCTGCTGAGCTACAGCTGCCCCGTGAATACTTTTGCCCACTTCAGAATCCTGTGGGAATTATTTGAGGTGGTCGAGCTGATCCTCTTAAGTTGACCCGTTCAGGAGCAGGTTCACGCTGCACCATCTGTAACCATGGTGATCTACCCCGGTTACCATAGCGAACAGTTAGCTTGAATAATAATGCCAGGAAACTGATTTAAGCCCAAAGTCAGCAGGATGACCCTCGAACATCGCTTTGAGCTGCAGGCTGTAGAAGACGAGACAGAGAAGCAGCCATGTTGGACGACTTGCAACAAACAAAAACATATTTTCCTTCCTGACGACACAGTTAAGGTATTTACCACTGACTGATCCATAAACAGCAAACAGACGTCTTCCTGTGATCAAATCATAACTATTTGATCCTGTAGAAACACACATACAGCGTTTCAGTTTTGTTGCAGTCTGCAGAGTTCCTGAAACCGGCTGACTGATTCTGTCCTGCACACAAACAGAATCAAGACTCATTAAGAGCAGCTGATGATGAGATAATGTGACGGTTTAAACTTCATCCTCACAACATTCACACATCACACATCCTGTGGTGGAGCAGGTTTGATGAACCTCTCCATCCAAAACAACACAGCAGCTTCACTCCTTTCATTTGAATGTTTATAGCTCCGGGGGGAGCTGATGGTCCGACCTGAGCCGCAGTATCTCTTCCATCTTTGGAGAAGCTCATAACTCTGAGCGCCCTCTGCTCCATCTCAGGCCTTTCTTTCCTCCAGTCAGAACAGCACAGTCAGTGCCGATCTTCTGCCTAAAGCTGCAAAATCCTTGAGAAATACTTCACATCCCTCCTGCGCTGAGTCTTTCTCCTTCACTTCCTCTAATTAACTCTGGAGTGCAGCGCATTAAATCCGACTTTGCTCTCTCTTGGTTCTGAAACCGGCAATATCTATGTTTTTTTAGCCACTTGGTGGGAACTAGAAACTAGTCGTAAGTTCAACATCAGCATGATGAATGTTCATCCAATACGCCTTCTGCTTAGCTCTGTTTTTGGTCTCCACCAGCTGCTGAGGAAAATATCTGGATCTTCATTGTGTCCGGACTGAAAAAACAACGAGCAGAATCTCACTACAGCGCTACGAGAAGCCGAGAGGAGCTGCAGATTCACGACCGTCTGAAGGTTCATGGCTGCCACAGACACACGTCACCACTGTTTTCATCCAACTTTATCACAAATTTTAAGCGGATTTTATGAAAGTCTGTCAAAGAAACTGCAGATGAGTGCATGTTTCTGTCCACTGCAGTTATGCAATTATTAGGAGTTGCTTTCTTCAAAATAAGGCGAAGCTGCTGCCGAAGGATTTCTCCTGCATGCTGCACCGACTGAAGGATTAAGCACAGCGTTACTGGTTTGTAGCCGCGCTTATGAAGGTTTGTAACTCAGTTACAGCCTCAGATGGGTTTTTTGTACAATAAACATGAACTTTTTGTGATCGTCTGTCAGATGAATAAGAGTTTAAATTAAAAACGACAGATGCAAAGTGAATGTTTGACCGACTCGTCTTCATTTCCACCTGCAGCTTCGTCTCCACACGGGAGCGTCTCGGTGGCAGACGCCCTGAGGGAAAACACAAACATGATATGAAACGTGTCATCCGGCACCACACAGCACATTTGTTAATTACCCTGTATAACCTTCCACAAATTGCCTGTTGTTGCCACTGGTGCTGCAGATAGCCCGGGTCGGAGTGGTGTTCCCCCAGCAGGAGAGGACCACTGAGGGGGGTGTGTGTGCTGTAATACACAGCGTCTGAACGCTGAGCCGCTTATCAGCTCCACCATGCCATCGCTCTCCCAGCAGGACTTTGAGCTGCAGAATTGAGTTTTTTAATTGGTTCTGCTGCGTACCAGGAGCCTCTGCAGGAGCAGCCATGTTGGCTTCATTTGGAGAAAGAGCCTGCAGGGACCCGGCGTGTCGATACAGTTGACACCCAGCTGAGAGGTTCGGTCTGTCAATAGACGGGTCCATTTGTCTGCCACAGGTTTGGTTTGGGGGCAGAGTAATAAAGGAGAGTGCTGTCATGCAGTTACAGGCGGGCAGGGATTTATTATTAACTGCGGATTAATATTAATGTCTCATTTATAATATTTCAAATGTTCCATCATCGTGCAGTGTCGATGCAGGTTTGGACCAGCGCTGCATTTTAACTTCCTCAGTGAAGAAAGCGACTGCTGTCACGGTGTTCATCCACACCAACACAGCCAGGATTAGATCCTGTAAAGGTTTTTTCATTCAATTAATCTATTAACAATAATTTTCTCTCATAAACTGCAATCTGTTATTGTGATTTTGTACAGGACTTATTCCATCGTGTCTTTCACGGCGACCCTCAGTAAATTTCATCGTAGCTGTTTCACAAAGTTTTGTTACGTTTCTTCTCATGAAACAACTTTTAAAATCAGACGATTTGTTCATGGACTCTGGTGATGTTGTGGTGACTAGTTCAGTGGTTGGATCAGCTGAAACAGACTTCTTCTTCTTCTCCTTCTTCTTCTTCATCTTAATACCATAACACTGTATCTTAACGTCTGCTGTGCTGCTCTTTCCTGAAGCAATAAACTGTAAACTGCTAAAATAAATTAAAACCAGTTAAATATGATTGCAGGAGGAACCAGAGGGAAGTCGTATAAAAACAGCAGGATCTCTACATCTAATCTCTGTAACTGAGTCACGAGGAGTGAGTTCTCAGACGAGGGGGATTCTGCTGGTCTCAGCTCCTCATACAGGTCGTGTCTCTGGGTCAAAAGCCTGTTTTCAGATTCTGACAGATCTTACAAAGTGCTGCCTATTACTGAAGTCCTCTTTCATCTGCTGCCTCCACGACCTCCAGCTCCGCCCCCTCCTCCTCCACCTCCATCCTCAGAAGGCCTCAGCTGAGGGCCCCGGGGCTAAACACACCGCCTGTCCTGTGTGTGTGTTTGTGTCTCACTTGTCAGATGATGGTAGATATCAGAATCCATAATGAAGACGGAGAATGCCTCCCAGAGGACGAGGAGCCGCTGACCTGCATCGTTAAGCAGCAGCTCGGCCGCTGTCGCAGCATCTCTGAATTATTACACTTCATGAAACGGTAATCTCTGCAGGGGCCCCCGGGGAGGCTCCGGGGCCCCGAGGCCCCCGGGGAGGCTCCGGGGCCCCCGGGGAGGCTCCGGGGCCCCCGGGGAGGCTCCGGGGCTCCGGGGAGGCTCCGGGGCTCCGGGGAGGCTCTGGGACCCCGGGAGCAAATGGCACACAGCCTCCTGGTGGTACACAGAAACCACATGGTCCATCATGTCAGATACACTGAAGCTGTTTATCTGGAGAGTCTTCAGCACAGATCAACACCTTCGCCATCTTGTGACTCATCTGGCATTAAAGCAACATTATGTAGGAATTCATATTCTGTGCATTTTGGCGTCCCACACCTGTTAGAAATATACAAAATCCCGAGTGCCTCAAACAATTGAGTCAACAATTTGTCAGATGTAATCTAACGTTACGTGCTAGCTTGAAACGCTATAACGATGCTAACGTTTGAAAACGTAAACGCACGTCAGGCATTTTTGTGGCAGTGAAAGTTTGGAGCTCAGAGCAGAAACAGCAGGATAATCTGACGTGACCCGAACCAGAGACAGTAACACCTGACTGTCACGCTACAGCTCAACCTCAAAGTGCTCGCTGGTCTTTTTTTACGTCCATCATGGCGATCACGGAAGCTGCTGAGTGGTTCTTTTGCCCACTCGGCTCTGGTTCTGGTTCTCATTCTGGCTCGAGGCCTCCGTCTCCAAAGCTCCTCTAACTGTAATCCATGTCAGATGTAATCCAACGGTAGATTAGATTACAAGGGCTGTACACCTTCTCAACATTTTTTTTTTTTTGACATCAGTAATTCAGCACTTGCTCTTTTGAAAAGTTGCGTCTTTTCATTACAATAAACCAACAGTAAGATGTATCTTAGTAGCAAGGCCGACATAAAATATGTGCTCATAATTGACGATATATATTATAACTACATGTAAAAATCGCCTCACTGACGGCCTCATTTATTAATTTGAAACTGTTTCCTGAGCAGTTTAAAGTTCCTTGAAGATCACATTAACTCCTCAGGCTGCAGCCGCTGTGACATGAACGTGCAGGTTACACACCGTTAATTAATCATCAGTAGATGGTGGAGGTCCGTCACATTTTTCCGAGGCCACTGACTGTGCTGAGGAGAGGCCAAGATGACATTTCATTGAAGATTAGAGTTTGAACCTCCTCGCTGTGAGAGGAGATAAATGAGAGGCTCTGGTCCCGGAGGAGGTTCTGTTCTGCTCAAGGACGCCAGCAGCTCTCCGACACCTCGAACACCATCAGAGCTGTTTCATGGTGAGAAGAAAGTCGGAGGAAGAATCATCCACGGAGGCAGAAGTGGAAACATCACCGGCACCTGTAAATGTCAGGTGTCACATTCAGGGAACAAATATCAGAGGTGCACACATTTATGAGGCACTAATAATATATTTAATTATAGAGCTAAGATATGTCTTTCATTATCTCCTGCAATATTATATTATGGCTTACAACTTATGAGGGATGTGTAAGAAGACTTTATGTAATTAGAGAGGATTTATTCAAGGCGAGCGTCATGCAGATATGGATCTCTGAACTCTAATTCAACACGGATGGTAATACTGGCACTTTAATGTTATTACTGGAGGCTTTAAAGTCCAATAAGGGGCAATTCTTCTTCTCTTTCATTTGCTTTATCTAACCCGACGGTGACATCTGGAGATAATGAACTTTAATTTCTGTCACCGCCAGAGAACAAAAAATAAGAGGAAAAAAAACTTTATCAGAGAACTTGTTTTAAATATTTTATTTTTAAATGCAACTTTCAAATTATTGGGGAAGCGCTCATCAGCCGTTATCTCTCCCAACCAATGTTTTTTTCATTGTCGAAGCATAACGTGCAGAAAAAGAATTTGCCACGGTGCCGTCTGAGGAGCTCGCCGGGATGAAACGTATCAGAGCTGCACGCAGACGAGCTTAGAAACTGCTGGAAGCTCACGGAGAGACGACGCACGCTTTAATCTCTCCAACACGCTCAGTTACATCAGGACATGATGCTGCTGCTGCTGCTGCTGCTGGACCTTCCAACCTCCTCCTCAGCTCCACGGTGACAAACGATGTCCGTTTGACTTCTGACCTCCAGAAATCCTTCTCACTCCTCTGAGGAGAAAACAGGTGGAGATTAACTAAATATAAGTTGTTGTATGACAGCTGACTTGATCTTTCTCGACAAATCTGTCGACTCATGGTGAGTTGCCTTCTGGTTAAATGTGTCATCTGTATAATAAAGCCAAAAATCGAAGATAGATCTAAAAATACAGGAGGCAGCAGACCACCAGATAATGACAACTGCTCCTCTTTGCTAGCTAGCGATCATTAGCTAATTAGCTCAGTCAGCCATACAGCTCGTGGCCCCGTTAGCTGCCTGGACTTTATCCAGACTGCTCAGCTCAACCGGACTCAGTAATGGACCGCAGACCAGGACTGAACTCTGAGAGCGACAGAGGTCAGTGTGAAGACTGAGGACTCAGTACAGAGGCGATTTACAGCGGCGCTGACCCGGACTGTGACTCAGGAGAGGACAGAGAGAGTCGGACATCATCAGCGTGTAGAGTCAGAACATCTTCACGTTACTGTGAACTGAGGATTGATTTGGACCGAACCAGAGGAGACTGTGGAGACAAACCAGAACTGTTCTGGTGGCTCTGACTCAGTTTGTGTCCAGTTTGAATGAAGTGAGTCTGACGACGAGTTAATGTTCATTTGTAATCTTAATATCACAGTTTAGGTTTTTCTTGTTTCCTTTATTTTGACGGTGTCTCGGCCACGTGTCTTATTTTGACGCATCCTGTCTTTGTCTGTTTCCTGCTGGAGTTTCCTTAGTTAATTAGTCCACGTGTGTCCTCATCAAGAACTCACAGTTAATCAACATGTTTACCTGTTGGAGCAGAGGGAGGAGGGAGACGAGGCTCCTTCAAAGTAAATTAAACTTTACTTTTTAGATAATCACCAGTGTGGCTGCTGGAAACCTCCTGCAGGAAACACAATTATACAACTTGAATCTTTAAGAACTAAACAACCTCAGACGTCGCACACACACGCAACACTTGTGATAACTAATTATTCTAATCTTGTTGCTGATGTTTTGGTGATTGAGTTTTCTAAAATCTGCTGAGTCGGGCCTCAATAATCAGCTTTAATCAGTAAACAGGGAAAATGTTCTCTGTTGTTAAGCTGCATTTGTTTTAGAGCGTTTCTTAAGTGTTGAACAATTATTGACATCATTACGAACTTAATGACATCTCGACGCAATTAGAAAAAAAAAAAAGGAAGAAATGTCTCGTCCATCACGCCGGGAGCTGCTGAGCCGCCTCGCTGACTCGATCTCACCACCTGCAGACTGTTCGGCCTCCAACACACTCAGGGATGTGAACTGTGAAAGCTTTTAGGCCAGAACGAGATAAATTATACATTTATTTATTTATTTATTTACAAAGCAGAAACAACTTCAACATTTCTGTTCAGCCAAATAAATGATGTGTGTCTGTGCTCAGCTGAGACCAACTGGAAACTGATCAGAAGTCTCTATATTTATTATTCAATATAAAACTGTTACCAGAGGAGCCTCCAGCAGATACAAACATCTGCTTCTTACAGACTTTATCTCAGATAAGTAGTTTTGTCCGTCTTTAAATTGGACGGATGGGTTATTCAGGACCAGGCAGGAGTTCTTCAGGCTCTGACTTCAGCAGGTGGATTCAGAGTCAGACAAGCATCCAGTTGCTGCCGTTTCTCCCGGTGACTCAGCGGGTGAACTCAGATTCATTCCCATGGTTCTCCCACACGTATCAGCCAGTTTAATATCTGTTAGAGGGCTGGAGGAAACGTCCCGATCCACAGGGCACCGAGGCCCAGATTCTCACAGGCCCGGAGAGCAGGACCGACCCTGTACCATCAGCATAACGACATTTCAAACTGGTCAAGACGTCCGTGAGAGAGAAGCAATCAAACAGTCGAATGAGCCACGGAGCGCTTATAGACGGCTCCAGGATTTCATTAGGGATCTGGAAGACACGGCGGAGGGCAGTTAACAGGGCAAACTGCTGTAATATGCATGAACACGTGACACTGATGTGGGGATTACCTTCATGTCCAGATGATTGGTTTGATTTACTCTCCACGAGGCTTCAGCAGCGATCGTCTCCCGTCGCTGCAGAGGTTCCTGCAGACTAACGAGCAGCAGACGGCTGTCGGTTTGACCTGACAGCACGAGGTCGTTAGAATGATGATTGTCCTCGAGGATGAATGTTGGCTGGAGATACGTTTGTTGTTTTATCTTTAGATTTACTGCTCTGATAGACATCTGAGACTCACTTCATGATTCAAAACAGGAGGAATGAGCTGTGATGTCACCACATCAGGAGTCCACGTAGTTTTACTGTATAAATACTTTATTTATACAGCTTTATTTCAAAGAAAAGACCTTCGTCTATATAATATATATAATTTGATAAAAAAAAGACATGAATAAAAGAATAATATCAATAAAGAATGATTCAATTCAAACTAACTGGAAAAATTTGAATCCCGTCTCATTTCACGATTTCACAAGTAAATAAAAACTGTGTCATTGTCCTTTAACTGGATCAATTAGTTTCCTTTTACATTATAATTCTGACAGTAATGAGTTTATTACTCATGTTTGAAGTGTTTTTTTCCTGCTGTGAGATTCTCTCATGTCAACGACCCGGAAAGTTCAACTACAAACAATAAACAAACAAACAGTTACATAAATAAACAACGACACCATCAGGGAAGCTCCGCCCAGCGTGCACTTTCCCTCCTGCACGTCTGAACGAGGTCGTACCTCACCGCGGCGACGGCGGTATCCTAGCAGCTGCAGCCGGCAGCGTTTGTTGGCACGGCAACAGAGCAGAAGCTTAGCGACGGGCCGATGAGTCTTTTCAGCTCTCTGCAAACAAAATAAAGGCGAGATGTAAAGTACAGAAAGATGTGCAAACACGAGCTTGATCACCCAGAGTGGATATTATCTGTCAGGCTGGAGCTGCAGCACGAGGCCGACACTCCTCCTGCAAACACACTCGTTCTGCTCAATTCAGTCAGTGTAATGACCTCAAACATGAACCTTAAATGTCAGACTGCACCGGCAGAGCGATGCACATCACATCTGAGTGAATTAACTATGCAGATGTGAGCCCGCTGTTGTACGCTGGCTCAGCGGGAGGGTTGAGTACACCTGTATTTAGCCCCACTTGTGCCATCCAGGGTCCCATTACGCCGTGACACAGCTGTTAGCGCCACACAATCAACAGCTACATCTGAGAGCTTCCATTTGGTTGAATTTACCACAAGTGCTCCCTCAATTTGATTTATGCAAATCAGCGCTGCGCCTCTTAAGAGACGGAGCTTTTCCAGCCGCTGGAGAGTCGGCCAGAAGTCGGCTGTTGTGTCTTGTGTGTTTTTCTCTCTAATGAAGGCTTCAGATAACCTGCTGGATGTGGGAGGCTCGACGCTCGTCTCTCCTCTCAGAGCATTTAATGAAGGAGGGAATATTCATGGCGCTGTGTGAACCGTCAGCGGCCCTCTGCTCAGAGGCGACAAAGCCACCGACACAAACAAAAGCACAGTTAAATGGATTTTTAGATAACGACAGACATTGTTTCAGCCCATGACTGAATTCAAACGGTTTTCCTCCAGAGGTCGAACTCAGAGGAAACACACGTCTCTCGTGTCTGTTGGGCTCAAACATTCAGTCTGTGTGTCGTTTTAAAAAAGATGTTTTTTTGCTGGAGATTGTTGGCGACTTTAATAATTAATCTTCTCCCTCAAAGGTGCGAGTTGTCAACATCGGATGAGAAGATGTGTGGAGTTTGTTGTGAAGACGGAGGCGAGTGTTGGTGAGGTGAAGGCAGACGCAGGCGTGTCGAACAGATCCTCGACTCTCGAGCTGCTCTGTGTCAGATTCAGAGAGAAAAACCTTTATATTTACTGCCACACATTTTAAAAAGTGTTGGCTGATGTCTGGACTCAGATCTCTGTACGGAAACTTTCTGGGAAAAGACCCAAAATGGTTTAAAGTTTAACTCCACCAGCAGCATGTGATGTCACTCAGTCGCTAAGTTGCATTGTGGGTAATGTAGGTGGCGGGTTATGAAAAGCAAGAAGAAACTGTGGTGATATCTCTGCTGCTGCTGCATCGACCCAGCAGTGATATCAGAGCACGCTGCTCGACCTGCTGCCTACACTACCCACAATGCAACTTAGCCGCTGAGTGACATCACTGCAGGTGATTCATCAGACGACACGCAGAAACACTTTAACCTACTTTTTATAACTTGATGATGGCGAGGCAGTGAAAGCTGGTGCGGGGCTGGAGAGTCTGGACTGGATCAGGACTGGTTAAATTAACGCGGGCTGTCGGGCAGCGGCGGAGGTATGCACTCTACCGAGAGCCATTCTAGTTGTATGTGTTAATGAGCCGGAGCTGGTGAGTGAGTCACAGTTAAATTATTGATTACCTCCACAGTTCATACATCATCTGTTTGTTTATAAAAATGCCAGAAATACTGTTTAAATAAAGTTTCTGAGAGTTCGTCAAGAATGTTTTCAAATCTGTTTTTATTCGACCAACAGTCCAAAACAAATAATACTCAGCTGACAGTGAAATAAAGCAGAGAAGCAGCAGTCGCATGCTGGACGCTGACACCAGAGGATCCTCACGAGTCGTCGCAGGTGAAGTCGTGTCGGCTGCTCGATCTGTGACAATCACTCAGTGACGACTGAACTGTGGTGACATTAACGAAACATACAAACAGTTCACATGACGGCTGCAGATCGATCTGTCTGACCGACTCCAGCGTCTGTTTCCCTGAATTTGACTTTTTAAAAAGAAGGTCTGTCGGTCCGGACGAACAGCTGACGAACACCTCGCCTACTTCAGATGATGTCACAACGTAGTTGAACTGTATGTTTGCGTGTTGGTGTCTTCATCCCTCCTCTTCCTGAGTGTCCAGCGGTCCTCTGTTTGCAGGTAGAGACGGTTTGATTTGCTGCCAACGATGTGGCGGCCAGATGATGTGAGAGGCCCGACCATGGAGCAGCCCGACAGACACCTGGGAACAAAACACACAAAACACACAGAACACACGACGGGTCAGAGAGAGAACATTTATGATGCCGTCGCTTGAGGTGGTACCGGTAGTAACGGCAACATCCCAGACTCCCTTACAAATGTTGTGATTTTAAGAGAGGAAACTTAAACTCTGTGAGACGCCTGCAGCTGATTCTAAATCACTGGTGTCTTCTTTAACATTCAGCATTACGTACGATACATTACGATGCATCAGCTCGTCGTGGCATCGCCGTCTGTTTCTCCTGTTTTAATCGCATCCTGTCTGAATCAGTGTCTGCAGTGTGTTGTATCTCTGATTAAACTGATTGAAGAATACAACATATTGACAGGAAACGTCAAATTTTACAAATCCAGTAAAAACTAATATCGGCGCCTGTGGAGAAAGTCACCAGACTCCCTTGAAAAAACGTTAAATTTAAAGACTTGTATAAACTGGCTGTATAAACTGTGTGAAACAGTCAACAACACGTCCTTCACTACTTAAACACAGATGTTACACATGAAGATATTTCTTCGTATCCATTTGTTCCATGTGAAACTCTGTCCACTCCTGATCGTTTCACTCAGGTAAACCCAAAGTGTGAACAGCTGTTCTCTCTCAGAAGGAACATGTTCGCCTTCCTTTCATTAATCTCCCTCTGCTGAACCCTGACGACAGACGGCCGGCTGCATGTTTCTGTCTCTGGTTGTTCGTAACGTCTCTGCCGTCACTTCTGACCTGCAGCGGTGATGAAGGTCAGCAGTCACTGAGATCCACCTGTTCTGTCTCTCAGGATGTTGTGGAAATAAAAGCGGCTGCCAACAACAGATCCAGGAGCTTTTTACTTCTGTCATACATAACTTCTTCAGGAGAAGTTCGAAACACGTTCTATATTTCATGATGAACTGCAGCACTCGCACGGGTGAAAACAAATCTGGTGTGTGCATTTGATGAGGATTTGAATCCAAAGGACAAAATATGTCTTTTTCTAGTTATAACATAACGAGAACTGTGAGTTCTTGGCACAGGCCCGTGTTCTCTGAGTGCTCTTCAGTACAACTTCTGAAATGAGTACAGAGCGATGAGCACTGTACTCTGTTTTAAAGCGATTAGCCCGTCTGCTTTTAATGATTTTACCGGAGCTGCAAAAATGAGAACTGGATATGACGAGGAGCTTCACTACACGGAGATTAATTCTTCTTTGGGGGGAATTAAGAAGGTTCTGATTTACATTCACACTCGGGTCCAGAGACTCGCTGACATTAACAGCAGAGATAATTAAAACTGGCAAGCTGACAGCTGAAGATCTGATCGCTCACTGTTGTCCAACATCGTCCTCGCTGCATCAATTAGAGCTGCTCTGCATAAGGTCGAACACACACACACACACACACACACACACACACACACACACACACACACACACACACACACACACACACACCAGCAAATGTCAAACACTTTTAATGACGCCTGTTATCTCTGGAAAGCTGGCGTCTATATTAAAAAACTTCTGTGCCGTGTTCGGTTCTATCTTCAGAGTAACCTTTAGACAGCCGGTGCGGTCGGGTCCAGACAGACCAGGAGGAGCTTGATTTGACTTCTCGGGCGTCCTCGTGGCTGACGAGGGGTCGTAGTCCGGGCAACAGAAACAGAACAGCTGCAGATCAAGATCCAATCTAATAAATGAAGTAATGAAGCAGTGGACTGATGATGATCTGCTGCAGGTCAGTGAGATCTCCAGCTTCACATCGTCGATCAGAACAACAACATCCAAACACGACCGGGCCTCAGAGTTTCCTCGGACCGCTGCTGCTTCTATCTAGCATCCATAACTTTGTTTATTCTCCTGTGGAAAATTCCGAACACGTTTCATTAGCTCTGGTTAATAAAAATGGTGGCAGCTCGGCTCCAGACCAGCACGGAGGCTGAGAGGTTGGAGAAGAGCGGCTGTGGCTGTCAGAGTAGATCTGAGGTGGAAGGTGAAAGGCAGCGTTCGATCTTATAGCACCACTAATTCTGATTTAGCACCGTTAACCCGACACGACTGCTGAATAAAGGTTGAAAAATAAAGTGTTGGTGCGGTTCTGGAAGCGATTCAAAAAAAGAACTGGTTCCTGAAAGAGCACCAGAACCGGCTCGGTGGAGTCAACAGGCATTTTTCTGTTTCTACATGTTTAAGTTGATGTTAATTTATAGAAAATGATTTAATATCAGTTGTTGGTTCTTTGTTTGTTCTCATTATATTTTCTTGGTTCACTGGCTCAGTAACTTGGATCCTCCTCCTCCTCCTCCTCCTCCTCCTCCTCCTCCTCCTCCTCCTCCTCCTCCTCCCCCCTCCTCCTCCTCCTCCTCCACCTCCCCTCCTCCTCCTCCTCCTCCACCCTCCTCCTCCTCCTCCTCCCCTCCCTCCTCCTCC